>JAJHUQ010000033.1:13845000-13850000 GCA_035773235.1 Eospalax fontanierii
CCTAATCCAACAGCTCACACTAACCCTAACTCTAACCCAAACCCTAACCTAACCCTAACTCTAAACCAAACCCAACACCTAACCCTAACCCTAACTCTAACCCAAACCCCAATGTAAGCCTAAACCTAACCCTAACTCAAACCCTAACTCTAACACTAACCCAAACCCTAACCCTAACCATAACCCTAATCCAACACCTCACCCTAACCCTAACTCTAACCCAAAACCTAACCTAACCCTAACTCTAAACCATACCCAAACCGTAACCCTAACACTGACTCTAACCCAAACCCTAATCTAACCCTAAACCTAACCCTAACTCAAACCCTAACTCTAACACTAACCCAAACCCTAACCCTAACCCTAACCCAAACCATAACCCAAATAGTAACCCTTATCCTAACCCTAACCCTAACCTTCATCCTTATCCTAACCCTAACCCTAACCCTAACCTTAACACTAACCCTAATTGTAAACCTAACCCTAAATCAAACCCTAACCCTAACCCTAACCCTAATCCTAACCCTAATGCTAACCCTAAACCTAACACTGACACTAACCCTAGTCCTAACCCTAACCCTAACCCAAACCCTAACACTAACCCTAACCCTAACCCTAACCCTATCTCTAACCCAAACCCTAACCTACCCCTAAACCTAACCCTAACTCAAACCCTAACTCTAACACTAACCCAAACCCTAACCCTAAAACTAACCCAAACCATAACCCAAATAATAACCCTAATCCTAACCCTAACCCTAACCCTCATCCTTATTCTAACCCTAACCCTAACCCTAAACCTAACCCTAACACTAACCCAAACCCTAACCCTAACCCTAACACTATTCCTAACACTAACCCTAACCCTAACCCAAACCCGAAACCTAACACTAACCCAAACCTTAACCCAAACCCTAACCCTAACCCTAACCCTATCCCAAACCCTAACTGAAACACTTATCCTAAATCTAACCCTAACCCTAATGCTAACCCTAAACCTAATTCAAACTCAAACCCTAACCCTAATCCTAACCTTAAACCTAACCCTAACCCTAACCCTAACCCTAAACCTAACCCAAAACATAACCGAACCCGAAAACCTAACCCTAACCCTAACCGTAACCCTAACCTTAACCCTTACCCAAACCCAAACTCTAAACCTAACTCTAATCGGAACCCTGACCCTAAACCTAATCCTAACCCTAAAAAACCATAACCCTAAACCAACACCTCTCCCTAACCCTAACTCTCACCCAAACCCTATCCCAACCCTAAACCTAACCCTAACTCAAACCCTAACTCTAACACTAACCCAAACCCTAACCCTAACACTAACCCAAACCATAACCCAAATAATAACCCTAATCCTAACCCTAACCCTAACCCTCATCCTTATTCTAACCCTAACCCTAACCCTAAACCTAACCCTAACACTAACCCAAACCCTAACCCTAACCCTAACCCTAACCCTACTCCTAACACTAACCTTAACCCTAACCCAAACCCTAAACCTAACACTAACCCAAACCTTAACACTAACCCTAACCCTAAGCCTAATCCTAACCCAAACACGAACCCTACACTTAACCATAATCGTAACCCTAACCCTAACCCTAACCCTAATCCTAACCCTAACCCAAACTCTAACACTAACCCTAACCCAAACCCTTATAATAACCCTAAACCTAAACCTAACCCCTAATCCTAACCCTAACCCTAACCCAAACCCTAACCCTAACCCTAACCGAAACACTAATCCTAAACCTAACCCTAACCCTAATGCTAACCCTAAACCTAATTCAAACTCAAACCCTAACCCTAATCCTAACCCGAACCGAAATCCTAACCCTAACCCTAAACCTAACCCAAAACATAACCCACACCGAAACCCTAACCCTATCCCTAACCCTAACCCAAACCCACACCGTAAGCCAAACCCTAACCCAAACCGTAACACTAACCCTAATCCTACCCTTTAACCCTAACCCTAACCCTAACCATAACCCAAAACTAAAGAATAACGCTAACCCTAATCCTAAACCTAAACCTAACCATAAACCTAATCCAACCCATAACCCTAACCCTAACTCTAACCCAAACCCTAACCTAACCCTAACCCTAACCCAAACCCAAACCCTAACCCTAACCCTAACTCTAACCCAAATCCTAACCTAACCCTAACCTTAACCCTAACTCAAAACCAAACTCTAACACTAACCCAAACCCTAACCCTAACCCAAACCTAAACCATAACCCAAACACTAACCCTAATCCTAACCCTAACCCTAACCCTCATCCTTAACCTAACCCTAAACCTAACCCTTATCCTTACCCAAACCCAAACCCTAAAACTAACCCTAATCCGAACCCTAACCGTAATCCTAATCCTAACCGTAACCCTAACCCTAACCCAACCCCTAACCATCACCCTAACTCTAACCCAAACCCTAACCCTAACCCAAATCCTAACCCTAACCCTAACCCTAAACTTAACCCAAACCCTAACCCTAACCCTAACCGTAAACCTAACCATAACCCAAACCCTAACCATAAACAAAACCCAAACCTAAACCCTAAACTTTACCCTAATCGTAACTCACACCCTAACCCTAACCCAAATCCAAACCATAAACTTTACACTAACCTTAGCCCTAACACTAACCCAAATTCAAACCTAAGCCTAACCCTAACCCAAACCCTAACCCTAATCCTAACCCTAACACTAACCCTAACCCTAACCCTAACCCTAACCCTAACCCAAACCCGAACCCCAACCCTAACCCTAACCCTAACCCTAACCTAAACCTTAACCCTAATCTTAACCCTAAACCAAACCCTAACCCTAACCCTAACATTAACCCTAACCGAAAACCTAAACCTAACCCTACTCCAAACCCTAACCCTAACACTTACCCTTACCCAAACCCAAACCCTAAAACTAACCCTAATCCAAACACGAACCCTAACCCTAATCCTAACCGTAACCCTAATCCTAACCGTAACCCTAACCCTAACCCAACCCCTAACCTTCACCATAACTCTAACCCAAATCCGACTCTAACCCTAACCCTAACCCAAATTCTAACCCGAACCCTAACCCTAACCCTAACCCAAACACTAACCCTAACCCAAACCCTAAACCAAACCCAAACCCTAACCCTAAACCTAACGCCAACCCTAACCATAACCCTAACCCTAACCCTAATGCTAAACCTAACCATAACCCTAACCCTAACCCTAACCCTAACCCTAACCCAAACCATAACCCTAAGCCTAACCCTAACCCTAACCAAAAACCAAACCCTAACCCTAACCGTAATCCTAACCCTAATGCTAACCCTAAACCTAACCCTAACACTAACCCTAGTCCTAACCCTAACCCTAACCCAAACCCTAACACTAACCCTAACCCTAACCCTTACCCTAAATCAAACCCTAAACCTAACCCTAACCCTAACCCGAACCCAAACCCTACCCCTAACCCTAACCCTAACTGAAACACTAATCCTAAACCTAACCCTAACCCTAATGCTAACCCTAAACCTAATTCCAATTCAAACCCTAACCCTAAACCTAAACCTAACCCAAAACATAACCCAAACCGAAACCCTTACCCTAAACCTAACCCTAACCCTAAACCCTAACCCTAACACTTACCCTAACCATAACCCAAACCTAACCCTAACCCTAACCCAAACCCTAACCCTAACCCTAACCCTAACCCTAACCCTAACCCAAACCCTAACCCTAACCCTAATCCTAACCCTAATGCTAACCCTAAACCTAACACTAACACTAACCCTAGTCCTAACCCTAAACCTAACCCAACCCCTAACACTAACACTAACCCTAACCCTAACCCTATCTCTAACCCAAACCCTAACCCTAACCCTAACCTAACCCCAAACTCTAAACCTAACTCTAATCGGAATCCTAACACTAACCCTAATCCTAACCTTAACCCTAACCATAACCCTAATCCAACAGCTCACACTAACCCTAACTCTAACCCAAACCCTAACCTAACCCTAACTCTAAACCAAACCCAACACCTAACCCTAACCCTAACTCTAACCCAAACCCCAATGTAAGCCTAAACCTAACCCTAACTCAAACCCTAACTCTAACACTAACCCAAACCCTAACCCTAACCATAACCCTAATCCAACACCTCACCCTAACCCTAACTCTAACCCAAAACCTAACCTAACCCTAACTCTAAACCATACCCAAACCGTAAGCCTAACACTGACTCTAACCCAAACCCTAATCTAACCCTAAACCTAACCCTAACTCAAACCCTAACTCTAACACTAACCCAAACCCTAACCCTAACCCTAACCCAAACCATAACCCAAATAGTAACCCTTATCCTAACCCTAACCCTAACCTTCATCCTTATCCTAACCCTAACCCTAACCCTAACCTTAATACTAACCCTAATTGTAAACCTAACCCTAAATCAAACCCTAACCCTAACCCTAACCCTAATCCTAACCCTAATGCTAACCCTAAACCTAACACTGACACTAACCCTAGTCCTAACCCTAACCCTAACCCAAACCCTAACACTAACCCTAACCCTAACCCTAACCCTATCTCTAACCCAAACCCTAACCTACCCCTAAACCTAACCCTAACTCAAACCCTAACTCTAACACTAACCCAAACCCTAACCCTAAAACTAACCCAAACCATAACCCAAATAATAACCCTAATCCTAACCCTAACCCTAACCCTCATCCTTATTCTAACCCTAACCCTAACCCTAAACCTAACCCTAACACTAACCCAAACCCTAACCCTAACCCTAACACTATTCCTAACACTAACCCTAACCCTAACCCAAACCCGAAACCTAACACTAACCCAAACCTTAACCCAAACCCTAACCCTAACCCTAACCCTATCCCAAACCCTAACTGAAACACTTATCCTAAATCTAACCCTAACCCTAATGCTAACCCTAAACCTAATTCAAACTCAAACCCTAACCCTAA
>JAJHUQ010000033.1:13872500-13875000 GCA_035773235.1 Eospalax fontanierii
CCGTAACCCTAATCCTAACCCTAACCCTAACCATAAACCTAATCCAACACCTCACCCTAACCCTAACTCTAACCCAAACCCTAACCTAACCCTAACTCTAAACCAAACCCAAACCCTAACCCTAACCCTAACTCTAACCCAAACCCTAACCTAACCCTAAACCTAACCCTAACTCAAAACCTAACTCTAACACTAAACCAAATCCTAACCCTAACCCTAACCCAAACCATAACCCAAATAATAACCCTAATCCTAACCCTAACCCGAACCCTCATCCTTATCCTAACCCTAACCCTAACCCTAACCTTAACACTAACCCTAATTCTAAACCTAACCCTAACCTTAACCCTAACCCTAACCCAAAACCAAACCCTAATCTTAACACAAACCCTAACCCTAATCCTAACCCTAACCGTAACCCTAACCCTAACCCTAACCCTAACCCTAACCCTAACCCTAATCCTAACCCTAACCCAAATGCTAACCCTAACCCTAACCCTACCCCTAACCCTAACCTTAACCCTAACTCAAACCCAATCCCTAACCCTAACCCGAACCCGAACCCAAACCCTAACCCTAACCCTAAACCTAACCCAAACCCTAAACCTAACCCTAACACTACTCCTAAACCAAACCCTAAATCTAACCCTAATCCTAAACCTAATCCTAACTCTAAACCTAACCCTAACGCTAACCCAAACCCTAACACTAACACTAAACTTAACCCTAACACTAACACAAAACCTAACCCTAACACTAACCCTAATTCTAACTAAAACCCAAACCCTAACACTAACCCTAACCCAAACCCTAATAATAACCCTAAACCTAAACCTAACCCCTAATCCTAACCCTAACCCTAACCCAAACCCTAACCCTAACCCTAACCCTAACCGAAACACTAATCCTAAACCTTACCCTAACCCTAATGCTAACCCTAAACCTAATTCAAACTCAAACCCTAACCCTAATCCTAACCCGAACCGAAACCCTAACCCTAACCCTAAACCTAACCCCAAACCTAAACCTAACCCTAACCCGAACCCAAACCCTAACCCTAACCCTAACCCTAACTGAAACACTAATCCTAAACCTAACCCTAACCCTAATGCTAACCCTAAACCTATTTCCAATTCAAACCCTAACCCTAACCCTAAACCTAACCCAAAACATAACCCAAACAGAAACCCTTACCCTAAACCTAACCCTAACCCTAAACCCTAACCCTAACCCTAACCCTAACCCTAATCCTAACCCGAACCCAAACCCTAACCCTAATCCAAACCCTAACCCTAACCCTAATCCTAGTCCTAACCCTAACCCTAACCCTAACCCTAACCCTAAAGGTAACCTTAACCCTTACCCAAACCCAAACTCTAAACCTAACTCTAATCGGAACCCTAACCCTAACCCTAATCCTAACCCTAACCCTAACCATAACCCTAATCCTAGTCGTAACCCTAATCCTAACCCTAACCCTAAACTTAAACCTAACCTTAACCCGTACCGAAACCCAAACTCTAAACCTAACTCTAATCGGAACCCTAACCCTAACCCTAATCCTAACCCTAACCCTAACCATTACCCTAATCCAACACCTCACCCTAACCCTAACTCTAACCCAAACACTAACCTAACCCTAACTCTAAAAAAAACCCAAACCCTAACTCTAACCCAAACCCCAATGTAAGCCTCAACCTAACCCTAACTCAAACCCTAACTCTAACACTGACCCAAACCCTAACCCTAACCATAACCCTAATCCAACACCTCACCCTAACCCTAACTCTAACCCAAACCCTAACCTAACCCTAACTCTAAACCAAACCCAAACCGTAACCCTAACACTGACTCTAACCCAAACCCTAATCTAACCCTAAACCTAACCCTAACTCAAACCCTAACTCTAACACTAACCCAAACCCTAACCCTAACCCTAACCCAAACCATAACCCAAATAGTAACCCTAATCCTAACCCTAACCCTAACCTTCATCCTTATCCTAACCCTAACCCTAACCTTAACCTTAACACTAACCCTAATTGTAAACCTAACCCTAACCCTAACCCTAACCCTAACCCAAAACCAAACCCTAATCTTAACACAAACCCTAACCCTAATCCTAACCCTAACCATAACCCTAACCCTAACCCTAACCCAAACCCTAACCCTAACCCTAATCCTAACCCAAACCCTAACCCTAACCCTAACCCTAACCCTAACCCTAACCCAAACCCTAACCCTAACCCTAACCCTAACCGAAACCCTAACCCTAATCCTAACCCTAACCCTAACCCTAACCTTAACACTAACCCTAATTCTAAACCTAACCCTAACCTTAACCCTAACCCTAATCCTAACCCTAACCGTAACCCTAACCCTAACCCTAACCCTAACCCAAACCATAACCCAAATAGTAACCCAAATCCTAACCCTAACCCTAACCTTCATCCTTATCCTAAACCTAACCCTAACCCTAAGCTTAACACTAACCCTAATT
>JAJHUQ010000033.1:13877500-13887500 GCA_035773235.1 Eospalax fontanierii
ACTAACCCTAACCCTAACCATAACCCTAAATCAAACCCTAACCCTCACCCTAACCCTAACCCTAACCCTAACCCTAACTGAAACACTTATCCTAAACCTAACCCTAACCCTAATGCTAACCCTAACCCTAACCCTAAACCTAACCCAAAACATAACCCAAACAGAAACCTTAACCCTAACCCTAACCCTAACCCTAATCCTAACCCTAACCCTAAGCCTAAACCTAACCCAAAACATAACCCAAACCGAAACCCTAACCCTAACCCTAACCCTAACCCTAATCCTAACCCTAACCCTAAACTTAATCCTAGTACTAACCTTAACCCTAACCCTAACCCTAACCCTAACCGAAACACTAATCCTAAACCTAACCCTAACCCTAATGCTAACCCTAAACCTAATTCAAACTCAAACCCTAACCCTAATCCTAACCTGAACCGAAACCCTAACCCTAACCCTAAACCTAACCCAAAACATAACCCACACCGAAACCCTAACCCTAACCCTAACCCTAACCCAAACCCACACCGTAACCCTAACCCTAACCCAAACCCTAACACTAACCCTAATCCTACCCTTAAACCCTAACCCTAACCCTAACCATAACCCAAACCTAAAGCCTAACCCTAACCGTAACCCTAATCCAAGACCTAACCCTAACCCTAACTCTAACATAAACCCTAACCTAACCCTAAACCTAACCCTAATCCTAGTCCTAACCCTACCCCTAACCCTAACCCTAAACCTAAACTTAACCCTTACCCAAACCCAAACTCTTAACCTAACTCTTATCCGCACCCTAACCCTAACCCTAATCCTAACCCTAACCCTTACCCTAACCCAAACTCTAAACCTAACTCTAATCGGAACCCTTACCGTAACCCTAATCCTAACCCTAACCCTAACCATAACCCTAATCCAACACCTCACCCTAACCCTAACTCTAACCCAAACCCTAACCTAACCCTAACTCTAAACCAAACCCAAACCCTAACCCTAACCCTAACTCTAACCCAAACCCTAACCTAACCCTAAACCTAACCCTAACTCAAAACCTAACTCTAACACTAACCCAAATCCTAACCCTAACCCTAACCCAAAACATAACCCAAATAATAACCCTAATCCTAACCCTAACCCGAACCCTCATCCTTATCCTAACCCTAACCCTAACCCTAACCTTAACACTAACCCTAATTCTAAACCTAACCCTAACCTTAACCCTAACCCTAACCCAAAACCAAACCCTAATCTTAACACAAACCCTAACCCTAATCCTAACCCTAACCGTAACCCTAACCCTAACCCTAACCCTAACCCTAACCCTAACCCTAACCCAAACGCTAACCCTAACCCTAACCCTACCCCTAACCCTAACTCAAACCCAATCCCTAACCCTAACCCGAACCCAAACCCAAACCCTAACCCTAACCCTAAACCTAACCCAAACCCTAAACCTAACCCTAACACTACTCCTAAACCAAACCCTAAATCTAACCCTAATCCTAAACCTAATCCTAACTCTAAACCTAACCCTAACGCTAACCCAAACCCTAACACTAACACAAAACCTAACCCTAACACTAACCCTAATTCTAACTAAAACCCAAACCCTAACACTAACCCTAACCCAAACCCTAATAATAACCCTAAACCTAAACCTAACCCCTAATCCTAACCCTAACCCTAACCCAAACCCTAACCCTAACCCTAACCCTAACCGAAACACTTATCCTAAACCTTACCCTAACCCTAATGCTAACCCTAAACCTAATTCAAACTCAAACCCTAACCCTAATCCTAACCCGAACCGAAACCCTAACCCTAACCCTAATCCTAACCCAAAACATAAACCACACCGAAACCCTAACCCTAACCCTAACCCTAACCAAAACCCACACCGTAAGCCTAAACCTAACCCAAACCCTAACACTAACCGTAATCCTACACTTAAACCCTAACCCTAACCTAACTATAAACCAAACCTAAAGCCTAACCCTAACCCTAATCCTAAAACTAACCCTAACCATAACCCTAATCCAACCCATAACCCTAAACCTAACTCTAACCCAAACCCTAACGTAAACCTATCCCTAACCCAAACCCAAACCCTAACCCTATCCCTAAACTTAACCCTAATCCTAACACTAACACAAACCCTAACCCTAACCCAAACCTAAACCATAACCCAAATACTAACCCTAATCCTAACCCTAACCCTAACCCTCATCCTTATCCTAACCCTAACCCTAATCCTTACCCTTACCCAAACCCAAACTCTAAAACTAACCCTAATCCGAATCCTAACTGTAATCCTAATCCTAACCGTAACCCTAATCCTAACCCAACACCTAACCCTCACCCTAACTCTAACCCAAACCCGAACCCTAACCCTAACCCTAACCCAAATCCTAACCCTAACCCTAACCCTAACCCTAAGCCAAACCCTAACCCTAATCCAAACCCTAACGCAAAACCAAACCCTAATCCTAACCCTAAACTTAACCCAAAACCTCACCCTAACCCTAACCCTAACCCTAAACTTAACCATAACAATAACCCTAACTGTAAACCAAACCGAAATCTAAACCGTAAACTTTACCCTAATCGTAACTCAAAACCTAACCCTAACCCAAATCCAAACCCTAAACTTTACACTAACCCTAGCCCTAACACTAACCCAAATTCAAACCTAAGCCTAACCCTAACCCAAAACCTAACCCTAATCCTAACACTAACCCTAACTCTAACCCTACCCCAAACCCGAACCCTAACCCTAACCCTAACCCAAACCCTAACCCTAACCCTAACCCAAACCCTAACCCTAACCTTAACCCTAAACCAAACCCTAATCCTAACCCTAACCTTAACATTAACCCTAACCGAAAATCTAAACCCTAACCCTACTCCTAACCCTAACCCTAACCCTTACCCTTACCCAAACCCAAATCCTAAAACTAACCCTAATCCAAACCCTAACCCTAACCCTAATCCTAACCGTAACCCTAACCCTAACCCAACCCCTAACCCTCACCATAACTCTAACCCAAATCCGACTCTAACACAAACCCTAACCCAAACCCCCACCCCAACCCTAACCCAAACCCCAACCCAAACCCTAACCCTAACCCAAACCCTAAACAAAACCCAAACCCAAACCCTAACCCTAACGCTAACCCTAACCATAACCCTAACCCTAACACTAATGCTAAACCTAACCATAACCCTAACCCTAAACCTAAAAAACCTAAACCCTAACCCATACCCTAATCCTAACACTAACCCTAACACTAACCCTAACCGAAAACCTAAACCCTAACCCTACTCCTAACCCTAACCCTAACCCAAACCCTAACCCTAAACGTAACCTTAACCCAAACCCTAAACCTAACCTTAACCCAAACCCAAACCCTAATCTTAACACAAACCCTAACCCTAATCCTAACCCTAACCCTAACCCTAACACAAAACGTAACCCTAACCCTAACCATAACCCTAACCCTAACACAAAACGTAACCCTAACCCTAACCCTAACACGAACCCAAACCCTAACCCTAACCTTAACCCTAAATCAAACCCTAACCCTAACCCTAACCCTAACCCTAACCCTAACCCTAAACCTAACCCCTAAAGCTCACCATAACTCTAACCCAAATCCGACTCTAACCATAACCCTAACCTAAATCCTAACCCGAACCCTAACCCTAACCCTAACCCAAACCCTAACCCTAACCCAAAACCTAACCCAAACCCAAACCCTAACCCTAACCCTAAAGCTAACCCTAACCATAACCCTAACCCTAACCCTAATGCTAAACCTAACCATAACCCTAACCCTAACCCTAACCCTAACCCTAACCCTAACCCTAACCCAAACCCTAACCCTAACCCTAAACCTAAACCTAACCCTAACCCAAACCCTAACCCTAACCCTAACCCAAACCCTAACCCTAACCTTAACCCTAAACCAAACCCTAATCCTAACCCTAACCCTAACTTTAACCCTAACCGAAAATCTAAACCCTAACCCTACTCCTAACCCTAACCCTAACCCTTACCCTTACCCAAACCCAAATCCTAAAACTAACCCTAATCCAAACCCTAACCCTAACCCAACCCCTAACCCTCACCATAACTCTATCCCAAATCCGACTCTAACACAAACCCTAACCCAAATCCTAACCCGAACCCTAACCCTAACCCTAACCCAAACCCTAACCCTAACCCAAACCCTAAACAAAACCCAAACCCAAACCCTAACCCTAACGCTAACCCTAACCATAACCCTAACCCTAACACTAATGCTAAACCTAACCATAACCCTAACCCTAAACCTAACCAAACCTAAACCCTAACCCATACCCTAATCCTAACACTAACCCTAACACTAACCCTAACCGAAAACCTAAACCCTAACCCTACTCCTAACCCTAACCCTAACCCTTACCCTTACCCAAACCCAAATCCTAAAACTAACCCTAATCCAAACCCTAACCCTAACCCAACCCCTAACCCTCACCATAACTCTAACCCAAATCCGACTCTAACACAAACCCTAACCCAAATCCTAACCCAAACCCTAACCCTAAACGTAACCTTAACCCAAACCCTAACCCTAACCTTAACCCAAACCCAAACCCTAATCTTAACACAAACCCTAACCCTAATCCTAACCCTAACCCTAACCCTAACACAAAACGTAACCCTAACCCTAACCCTAACCCTAACCCTAACACAAAACGTAACCCTAACCCTAACCCTAACCCTAACCCTAACCCTAACCTTAACACTAACCCTAATTCTAAACCTAACCCTAACCTTAACCCTAACCCTAACCCTAACCCTAACCCTAATCCTAACCCTAACCGTAACCCTAACCCTAACCCTAACCCAAACCCTAACCCTAACCCTAACTCTAACCCAAACCCTAACCTAACCCTAACTCTAAACCAAACCCAAACCCTAACCCTAACCCTAACTCTAACCCAACACCAATGTAAGCCTAAACCTAACCCTAACTCAAACCCTAACTCTAACACTAACCCAAACCCTAACACTAACCCTAACCCAAACCCTAACCTAAATAATAACCCTAATCCTAACCCTAAACCTAACCCTCATCCTTATCCTAACCCTAACCCTAACCCTAAACCTAAGTCTAACCCTAACCCTAACCCTAAACCTCACCCAAAACCTAACCATAACCCTAACCCTAACCATAATCTTAACACTAACCATAACCCTAATACTAACCCAGATTCAAACCTAACCCTAACCCAAACCCTAACCCTAACCCTAAACCTAACCCTAACCCTAACCCAAACCCTATCCCTAACCCAACACCTAACCTTCACCATAACTCTAACCCAAATCCGACTCTAACCCTAACCCTAACCCAAATCCTAACGCGAACCCTAACCCTAAACCTAACCCTAACCCAAACCCTAACCCTAACCCTAACCTAAACCCTAACCCTAATCTTAACCCTAAACCAAACCCTAATCCTAACCCTAACCCTAAGTTTAACCCTAACCGAAAATCTAAACCCTAACCCTACTCCTATCCCTAACCCTAACCCTTACCCTTACCCAAACCCAAATCCTAAAACTAACCCTAAACCAAACCCTAACCCTAACCCAACCCCTAACCCTCACCATAACTCTAACCCAAATCCGACTCTAACACAAACCCTAACCCAAATCCTAACCCGAACTCTAACCCTAACCCTAACCCAAACCCTAACCCTAACCCAAACCCTAAACAAAACCCAAACCCAAACCCTAACCCTAACGCTAACCCTAACCATAACCCTAACCCTAACACTAATGCTAAACCTAACCATAACCCTAACCCTAAACCTAACCAAACCTAAACCCTAACCCATACCCTAATCCTAACACTAACCCTAACACTAATCCTAACCGAAAACCTAAACCCTAACCCTACTCCTAACCCTAACCCTAACCCTTACCCTTACCCAAACCCAAATCCTAAAACTAACCCTAATCCAAACCCTAACCCTAACCCAACCCCTAACCCTCACCATAACTCTAACCCAAATCCGACTCTAACACAAACCCTAACCCAAATCCTAACCCAAACCCTAACCCTAAACGTAACCTTAACCCAAACCCTAACCCTAACCTTAACCCAAACCCAAACCCTAATCTTAACACAAAACCTAACCCTAATCCTAACCCTAACCCTAACCCTAACACAAAACGTAACCCTAACCCTAACCCTAACCCTAACCCTAACACAAAACGTAACCCTAACCCTAACCCTAACCCTAACCCAAACCCTAACCCTAACCCTAACCCTAACCCTAATCCTAACCCGAACCCAAACCCTAACCCTAACCCTAAACCTAACCCAAAACATAACCAAAACCGAAACCCTAACCCTAACCCTAACCCGAAACCCTAACCCTAACACTTACCCTAAACATAACCAAAACCTAAATCCAAACCCTAACCATAATCCTAACCCTAACCCTAACCCTAATCCAAATCCTAACCCTAACCCTAACCATAACCCTAACGCTAATCCTAAACCTAATGCTAACCCTAAACCTAACCCTAACACTTACCCTACTCCTAACCGTAACCCTAACCCAAACCCTAACACTAACCCTAACCCTAACCTTAACCCTAAATCAAACCCTAACCCTAACCCTAACCCTAACCCCAACCATAACCCTAACCCTAACCCCTAAAGCTCACCATAACTCTAACCCAAATCCGACTCTAAACATAACCCTAACCCAAATCCTAACCCGAACCCTAACCCTAACCCTAACCCAAACCCTAACCCTAACCCAAACCCTAACCCAAACTCAAACCCTAACCCTAACCCTAAAGCTAACCCTAACCATAACTCTAACCCTAACCCTAATGCTAAACCTAACCATAACCCTAACCCTAACCCTAACCCTAACCCTAACCCTAACCCTAACCCAAACCCTAACCCTAACCCTAACCCTAACCTTAACCCAAACCGTAAGCCTAACCCTAATCCTAACCCAAATGCAAACCCTAAACCTAACCCTAACACTAACCCTAGTCTTAACCCTAACCCTAACCCAAACCCTAACAAAAACCCTAACCCTAACCCTAAATCAAAACCTAAACCTAACCCTAACCCTAACCTTAACCCAAACCCTAACCCTAACCCTAACCCTAACTGAAAAACTAATCCTAAACCTAAACCTAACCCTAATGCTAACCCTAAACCTAATTCCAACTCAAACCCTAACTCTAACCCTAAACCTAACCCAAAACATAATCCAAACCGAAACCCTAACCTTAAACCTAACCCTAACCCTAAACCCTAACCCTAACCCTGACCCTAACCATAACCCAAACCTAAAACCAAACCCTAACCCTAATCCTAACCCTAACCCTAGCCCTAATCCTAGTCCTAACCCTAACGCTAACCCTAACCCTAAACCTAACCTTAACCCTTACCCAAACCCAAACTCTAAACCTAACTCTAATCGGAACCCTAACCCTAACCCTAATCCTAACCCTAACCCTAACCATAACCCTAATCCTAGTCCTAACCCTAACCCTAACCCTAACCCTAACCCTAACCCTAATCCTAACCCAAAACCTAACCCTAACCCTAACCCTAACCCTAACCCAAACCCTAACCCTAACACTAACCCTAACCCAAAACCTAACCCTAACCCTAACCCTAACCCTAACCCAAACCCTAACTGAAACACTTAACCTAAATCTAACCCTAACCCTAATGCTAACCCTAAACCTAATTCAAACTCAAACCCTAACCCTAATCCTAACCTTAACCCTAACCCTAACCCTAACCCTAACCCTAAACCTAACCCAAAACATAACCCAAACCGAAAACCTAACCCTAACCCTAACCGTAACCCTAATCCTAACCCTAACCCTACCCCTAATCCTAGTCCTAACCCTAACCCTAACCCAAACCCTAACCTTAACCCTTACCCAAAACCAAACTCTAAACCTAACTCTAATCGGAACCCTAACCCTAACCCTAATCCTAACCCTAACCCTAACCATAACCCTAATACAACACTTCACCCCAACCCTAACTCTAACCCAAACCCTAACCTAACCCTAACACTAAACCAAACCCAAACCCTAACCCTAACCCTAACTGTAACCCAAACCCTAACCTAACCCAAACCCAAACCCTAGTCTTAACACAAACCCTAACCCTAACCCTAACCCTAACCCTAACCCTCACCCAAACCCTAACCCTAACCATAACCCTAAACCAAACCCTAAACCTAACCCTAACCCTAACCCTAACCCTAACCCAAACCCTAACCCTAAACCTAATGATAACCCTAATGCTAACCCTAAACCTAACCCTATCACTAACCCTATTCCTAACCCTAACCCTAACCCAAAACCTAACACTAACCCTAAACTTAACCCTAACCCTAAATCAAACCCTAACCCTAACCCTAAACCTAACCCGTACCCAAACCCTAACCCTAACACTAAGCCTAACTGAAACACTAATCCTAAACCTAACCCTAACCCTAATGCTAACACTAAACCTAATTCAAACTCAAACCATAACCCTATTCCTAACCCGAACACAAACCCTAACCCTAACCCTAAACCTAACCCAAAACATAACTCAAACCGAAACCCCAACCCTAACCCTAAACCTAACCCTAAACCCTAACCCGAACACTAACCCTAACCATAACCCAAACCTAAACCCAAACCCTAACCCTAAACCTAACCCTAACCCTAACCCTAATCCTAGTCCTAACCCTAACCCTAACCCTAACCCTAACCCTAACCCTAACCCTAACCCTAACCTTAACCCTTACCAAAACCCGAACTCTAAACCTAACTCTAATCGGAACCCTAACCCTAACCCTAATCCTAACCCTAACCCTAACCATAACATTAATCCAACACCTCACCCTAACCCTAACTCTAACCCAAACCCTAACCTAACCCTAACTCTAAACCAAACCCAAACCCTAACCCTAAACCTAACTCTAACCCAACACCAATGTAAGCCTAAACCTAACCCTAACTCAAACCCTAACTCTAACACTAACCCAAACCCTAACACTAACCCTAACCCAAACCCTAACCTAAATAATAACCCTAATCCTAACCCTAAACCTAACCCTCATCCTTATCCTAACCCTAACCCTAACCCTAAACCTAAGTCTAACCCTAACCCTAACCCTAAACCTCACCCAAAACCTAACCCTAACCCTAACCCTAACCATAATCTTAACACTAACCATAACCCTAATACTAACCCAGATTCAAACCTAACCCTAACCCAAACCCTAACCCTAACCCTAAACCTAACCCTAACCCTAACCCAAACCCTATCCCTAACCCAACACCTAACCTTCACCATAACTCTAACCCAAATCCGACTCTAACCCTAACCCTAACCCAAATCCTAACGCGAACCCTAACCCTAACCCTAACCCAAACCCTAACCCTAACCCAAACCCTAACCCAAACCCAAACCCTAACCCTAACCCTAACACCAACCCTAACCATAACCCTAAACCTAACCCTAATGCTAAACCTAACCATAACCCTAACCCTAACCCTAAACCTAACCAAACCTAAACCCTAACCCAAACGCTAATCCTAACACTAACCCTAACACTAACCCTAACCAAAAACCTAAACCCTAACCCTACTCCTAACGCTAAACTTAAACCTAACACAAACCCTAACCCTAAACGTAACCTTAACCCAAACCCTAACCCTTACCTTAACCCAAACCCAAACCCTAATCTTAACACAAACCCTAACCCTAATCCTAACCCTAACCCTAACACTAACTCAAACCCTAAACCTAACCCGAACCCGAACCCAAACCCTAACCCTAACCCAAACCCTAACTGAAACACTTATCCTAAACCTAACCCTAACCCTAATGCTAACCCTAAACCTAATTCAAACTCAAACCCTAACCCTAATCCTAACCCAACCCAAACCCAAACCTAACCCTAAAACT
>JAJHUQ010000033.1:13895000-13905000 GCA_035773235.1 Eospalax fontanierii
AACCCTAATCCTAACCCAAACCCTAACCCTAACCTTAACCCTAAACCAAACCCTAATCCTAACCCTAACCCTAACATTAACCCTAACCAAAATCTAAACCCTAACCCTACTCCTAACCCTAACCCTAACCCTTACCCAAACCCAAATCCTAAAACTAACCCTAATCCAAACCCTAACCCTAACCCTAAACCTAACCGTAACCCTAACCCTAACCCAACCCCTAACCCTCACCATAACTCTAACCCAAATCCGACTCCAACCCTAACCCTAACCCAAATCCTAACCCGAACCCTAACCCTAACCCTAACCCAAACACTAACCCTAACCCAAACCCCAACCCAAACCCAAACCCAAACCCTAACCCTAACGCTAACCCTAACCATAACCCGAACCCTAACACTAATGCTAAAACGAACCATAACCCTAACCCTAAACCTAACCAAACCTAAACTCTAACCCATACCCTAATCCTAACACTAACCCTAACACTAACCCTAACCGAAAACCTAAACCCTAACCCTACTCCTAAACCTAACCCTAACACAAACCCTAACCCTAAACGTAACCTTAACCCAAACCCTAACCCTAACCTTAACCCAAACCCAAACTCTAATCTTAACACAAACCCTAACCCTAATCCTAACCCTAACCCTAACCCTAAACCAAACCGTAACCCTAACCCTAACCCTAACCCTAACCCTAACCCTAACCCAAACCCTAACCCTAACCCTAAACCTAAAACTAACCCTAACCCTAACCCAAACCATAACCCTAACCCTAATCCTAACCCTAATGCTAACCCTAAACCTAACCCTAAATCTAACCCTAGTCCTAACCCTAACCCTAACCCTAACCCAAACCCTAACACTAACCCTAAACCTAACCCTAAACCTAAATCAAACCCTAAACCTAACCCTAACCCTAACCTGAACCCAAACCCTAACCCTAACCCTAACCCTAACTGAAACACTAATCCTAAACCTAACTCTAAGCCTAATGCTAACGGTAAACATAATTTCAACTCAAACCCTAACTCTAACCCTAGACGTAGCCAAAAACATAACCCAAACCGAAACCCTAACCCTAAACCTAACCCTAACCCGAAACCCTAACCCTAACACTTACCCTAACCATAACCGAAACCTAAAACCAAACCCTAACCCTAATCCTAACCCTAACACTAACCCTAATCCTAGTCCTAACCCTAACCCTAACCCTAACCCTAAACCTAACCTTAACCCTTACCCAAACCCAAATTCTAAACCTAACTCTAATCGGAACCCTAACTCTAACACTAATCCTAACCCTAACCCTAACCATAACCCTAATCCAACACCTCACCCTAACCCTAATTCTAATCCAAACCCTAACCTAACCCTAACTCTAAACCAAACCCAAACCCTAACCCTAACCCTAACTCTAACCCAAACCCTAAACTAACCCTAAACCTAACCCTAACTCAAACCCTAACTCTAACACTAACCCAAACCCTAAACCTAACCCTAACCCAAACCATAACCCAAATAATAACCCTAATCCTAACCCTAACCCTAACCCTCATCCTTATCCTAACCCTAACCCTTACCCTAACCCTAACCCTAATTATAACCCTAACCCTAATCCTAACAGAAAACCTAACCCTAACACTAACCCTAACCATAATCTTAACACTAACCCTAAACCTCATCCTTATCCTAACCCTAACCCTAACCCTAACCTTAACACTAACCCTAATTCTAACCCTAACCCTAACCCTAACCCTAACCCTAATCCTAACCCTAACCCTAACCCTAACCCAAACCAAAACCCTAATCTTAACACAAACCCTAACCCTAACCCTAACCCTAAACCTAACCCAACCCCTAACCCTAACCCTAACCCTAACCCTAACCCAAACCCTAACCCTAACCCTAACCCTAACCCAAACCCTAACTGAAACACTTATCCTAAATCTAACCCTAACCCTAATACTAACCCTAAACCTAATTCAAACTCAAAACCTAACCCTAATCCTAACCCTAACCCTAACCCTAACCCTAACCCTAACCCTAACCCTCACCCTAACCCTAACCCTAAACCTAACCCTAACCCTAACCCAAACCCTAACTCTAACCCTAACCCTAACTAAACCGTAAGCCTAACCCTAATCCTAACCCTAATGCTAACCCTAAACCTAACCCTAACACTAACCCTAGTCTTCACCCTAACCCTAACCCAAACGCTAACAAAAACCGTAACCCTAACCCTAACCCTAAATCAAAACCTAAACCTAACCCTAACCCTAACCCTAACTGAAACACTAATCCTAAACCTAACCCTAACCCTAATGCTAACCCTAAACCTAATTCCAACTCAAACCCTAACCCTAACCCTAATCCTAACACAAAACATAACACAAACCGAAACCCTAACCTTAAACCTAACCCTAACCCTAAACCCTAACCCTAACCCTGACCCTAACCATAACCCAAACCTAAAACCAAACCCTAACCCTAATCCTAACCCTAACCCTAGCCCTAATCCTAGTCCTAAACCTAACCCTAACCCTAACCCTAACCCTAAACCTAACCTTAACCCTTACCCAAACCCAAACTCTAAACCTAACTCTAATCGGAACCCTAATCCTAACCCTAATCCTAACCCTAACCCTAATCATAACCCTAATCCTAGTCCTAACCCTAACCCTAACCCTAAACCTAACCCTAACCCTAACCCTAATCCTAACCCAAAACCTAACCCTAACCCTAACCCTAACCCAAACCCTAACCCTAACACTAACCCTAACCCAAAACCTAATCCTAACCCTAACCCTAACCCTAACCCAAACCCTAACTGAAACACATATCCTAAATCTAACCCTAACCCTAATGCTAACCCTAAACCTAATTCAAACTCAAAGCCCTAACCCTAATCCTAACCTTAACCCTAACCCTAACCCTAACCCTAACCCTAAACCTAACCCAAAACATAACCCAAACCGAAAACCTAACCCTAACCCTAACAGTAACCCTAATCCTAACCCTAACCCTAACCCTAATCCTAGTCCTTACCCTAACCCTAAACCTAACCCTAACCTTAACCCTTACCCAAACCCAAACTCTAAACCTAAATCTAATCAGAACCCTAACCCTACCCCTAATCCTAACCCTTACCCTAACCATAACCCTCACCCAAACCCTAACCCTAACCATACCCCTAAACCAAACCCTAAACCTAACCCTAACCCTAACCTAACCCTAACCCAAACCCTAACCCTAAACCTAATCATAACCCTAATGCTAACCCTAAACCTAACCCTATCACTAACCCTATTCCTAACTCTAACCCTAACCCCAACCCTAACACTAACCCTAACCTTAACCCTAAACCTAAATCAAACCCTAACCCTAACCCTAAACCTAACCCGTACCCAAACCCTAACCCTAACACTAAGCCTAACTGAAACACTAATCCTAAACGTAACCCTAACCCTAATGCTAACCCAAAACCTAATTCAAACTCAAACCATAACCCTATTCCTAACCCGAACCCAAACCCTAACCCTAACCCTAAACCTAACCCAAAACATAAACCAAACCGAAACCCTAACCCTAACCCTAAACCCTAACCCTAACACTAACCCTAACCATAACCCAAACCTAAACCCAAACCCTAAACCTAAACCTAACACTAACCCTAACCCTAATCCTAGTCCTAACCCTAACCCTAACCCTAACCCTAACCCTAACCCTAAGCTTAACCCTTACCAAAACTCAAACTCTAAACCTAACTCTAATCGGAACCTAACCCTAACCCTAATCCTAACCGTAACCCTAACCATAACCCTAATCCAACACCTCACCCTAACCCTAACTCTAACCCAAACCCTAAGCCTAAACCTAACCGTAACCCTAACCCTAACCCTAACCCAAACCGTAAGCCTAACCCTAATCCTAACCCTAATGCTATCCCTAAACCTAACCCTAACACTAACCCTAGTCTTCACCCTAACCCTAACCCAAACGCTAACAAAAACCCTAACCCTAACCCTAACCCTAAATCAAAACCTAAACCTAACCCTAACCCTAACCCGAACCCAAACTCTAACCCTAACCCTAACCCTAACTGAAACACTAATCCTAAACCTAACCCTAACCCTAATGCTAACCCTAAACCTAATTCCAACTCAAACCGTAACCCTAACCCTAAACCTAACCCAAAACATAACCCAAACCGAAACCCTAAACTTAAACCTAACCCTAACCCTAAACCCTAACCCTAACCCTGACCCTAACCATAACCCAAACCTAAAACCAAACCCTAACCGTAATCCTAACCCTAACCCTAGCCCTAATCCTAGTCCTAACCCTAACCCTAACCCTAACCCTAACCCTAAACCTAACCTTAACCCTTACCCAAACCCAAACTCTAAACCTAACTCTAATCGGAACCCTAATCCTAACCCTAATCCTAACCCTAACCCTAACCATAACCCTAATCCTAGTCCTAACCCTAACCCTAACCCTAACCCTAACCCTAACCCTAATCCTAACCCAAAACCTAACCCTAACCCTAACCCTAACCCAAACTCTAACCCTAACACTAACCCTAACCCAAAACCTAATCCTAACCCTAACCCTAACCCTAACCCAAACCCTAACTGAAACACTTATCCTAAATCTAACCCTAACCCTAATGCTAACCCTAAACCTAATTCAAACTCAAAGCCCTAACCCTAATCCTAACCTTAACCCTAACCCTAACCCTAACCCTAACCCTAAACCTAATCCTAGTCCTTACCCTAACCCTAAACCTAACCCTAACCTTAACCCTTACCCAAACCCAAACTCTAAACCTAAATCTAATCGGAAACCTAACCCTAACCCTAATCCTAACCCTAACCCTAACCATAACCCTCACCCAAACCCTAACCCTAACCATAACCCTAAACCAAACCCTAAACCTAACCCTAACCCTAACCTAACCCTAACCCAAACCCTAACCCTAAACCTAATCATAACCCTAATGCTAACCCTAAACCTAACCCTATCACTAACCCTATTCCTAACTCTAACCCTAACCCAAACCCTAACACTAACCCTAACCTTAACCCTAACCCTAAATCAAACCCTAACCCTAACCCTAAACCTAACCCGTACCCAAACCCTAACCCTAACACTAAGCCTAACTGAAACACTAATCCTAAACCTAACCCTAACCCTAATGCTAACCCTAAACCTAATTCAAACTCAAACCATAACCCTATTCCTAACCCGAACCCAAACCCTAACCCTAACCCTAAACCTAACCCAAAACATAACCCAAATCGAAACCCTAACCCTAACCCTAAACCCTAACCCTAACACTAACCCTAACCATAACCCAAACCTAAACCCAAACCCTAAACCTAAACCTAACACTAACCCTAACACTAATCCTAGTCCTAACCCTAACCCTAACCCTAACCCTAACCCTAACCCTAAGCTTAACCCTTACCAAAACCCAAACTCTAAACCTAACTCTAATCGGAACCCTAACCCTAACCCTAGTCCTAACCCTAACCCTAACCATAACCCTAATCCAACACCTCACCCTAACCCTAACTCTAACCCAAACCCTAACCTAACCCTAACTCTAAACCAAACCCAAACCCTAGCCCTAACCCTAACTCTAACCCAACCCCAATGTAAGCCTAAACCTAACCCTAACTCAAACCCTAACTCTAACACTAACCCAAACCCTAACACTAACCCTAACCCAAACCCTAACCCAAATAATAACCCTAATCCTAACCCTAACCCTAACCCTCATCCTTATCCTAACCCTAACCCTAACCCTAAACCTAACACTAAACCTAAGTCTAACCCTAACCCTAACCCTAACCCTCACCCAAAACCTAACCCTAACACTAACCCTAACCATAATCTTAACACTAACCATAACCCTAATACTAACCCAGATTCAAACCTAACCCTAACCCAAACCCAAACCCTAACCCTAACCCAAACCCTAACCCAAACACAAACCCTAACACTAACCCTAACACCAACCCTAACCATAACCCTAAACCTAACCCTAAAGCTAAACCTAACCATAAACCTAACCCTAACCCTAAACCTAACCAAACCTAAACCCTAACCCAAACCCTAATCCTAACACTAACCCTAACACTAACCCTAACCAAAAACCTAAACCCTAACCCTACTCCTAACGCTAAACCTAACCCTAACACAAACCCTAACCCTAAACGTAACCTTAACCCAAACCCTAACCCTAACCTTAACCCAAACCCAAACCCTAATCTTAAAACAAACCCTAACCCTAATCCTAACCCTAACCCTAACCCTAACCCAAACGCTAACCCTAACCCTAACCCTACCCCAAACCTTAACCCTAACCCTACTCCTAACGCTAACCCTAACCCTAACACAAACCCTAACCCTAAACGTAACCTTAACCCAAACCCTAACCCTAACCTTAACCCAAACCCAAACCCTAATCTTAACACAAACCCTAACCCTAATCCTAACCCTAACCCTAACCCAAACCCAAACCCTAACCCTAACCCTAACCCGAACCCAAACCCTAACCCTAACCCTAACCCTAACTGAAACACTTATCCTAACCCTAACCCTAACCCTAATGCTAACCCTAAACCTAATTCAAACTCAAACCCTAACCCTAATCCTAACCCAACCCAAACCCAAACCTAACCCTAAAACTAACCCAAAACATAACCGAAACCGAAAGCGTAACCCTAACCCTAACCCTAACCCTAAACCTAACCCTAACCATAACCCTAACCCTAACCGTAACCCTAACCCTAACCCAACCCCTAACCCTCACCATAACTCTAACCCAAATCAGACTCTAACCATAACCCTAACCCAAATCCTAACCCGAACCCTTACCCTAACACTAACCCAAACCCTAACCCTAACCCAATCCCTAACCCAAACCCAAACCCTAACCCTAACCCTAAAGCTAACCCTAACCATAACCCTAACCCTAACCCTAATGCTAAACCTAACCATAACCCTAACCCTAACCCTAACCCTAACCCTAACCCTAACCCTAACCCAAACCCTAACCCTAACCCTAACCCTAACCCTAAACCTAACCCAAACCGTAAGCCTAACCCTAATCCTAACCCTAATGCTAACCCTAAACCTAACCCTAACACTAACCCTAGTCTTCACCCTAACCCTAACCCAAAACCTAACCCTAACCCTAACCCTAACCCTAACCCTAAACCTAACCAAACCTAAACCCTAACACAAACCCTAATCCTAACACTAATCCTAACACTAACCCTAACCAAAAACCTAAACCCTAACCCTACTCCTAACGCTAACCCTAACCCTAACACAAACCCTAACCCTAAACGGAACCTTAACCCAAACCCT
Source organism: Eospalax fontanierii (assembly GCA_035773235.1). Classification (NCBI taxonomy): domain Eukaryota; kingdom Metazoa; phylum Chordata; class Mammalia; order Rodentia; family Spalacidae; genus Eospalax; species Eospalax fontanierii. Next base: position 13,902,386 of record JAJHUQ010000033.1, read on the forward strand.
AACCCTAACCTTAACCCAAACCCAAACCCTAATCTTAAAACAAACCCTAACCCTAATCCTAACCCTAACCCTAACCCTAACACAAACGCTAACCTTAACCATAACCCTAACCCAAACATTAACCCTAAACCTAACCCTAACCCTAACCACGACCCAACCCCTAACCCTAACCCTAATCCTAACCCTAATGCTAACCCTAAACCTAACCCTAACACTAACCCTAGTCCTAACCCTAACCCTAACCCAAACCCTAACACTAACCCTAACCCTAACCCTAACCCTAAATCAAACCCTAAACCTAAACCTAACCCTAACCCGAACCCAAACCCTAACCCTAACCCTAACCCTAATCCTAGTCCTAACCCTAACCCTAACCCTAACCCTAACCCTAAACCTAACCTTAACCCTTACCCAAACCCAAACTCTAAACCTAACTCTAATCGGAACCCTAACCCTAACCCTAATCCTAACCCTAACCCTAACCATAACCCTAATCCTAGTCCTAACCCTAACCCTAACCCTAACCCTAACCCTAAACCTAACCTTAACCCTTACCGAAACCCAAACTCTAAACCTAACTCTAATCGGAACCCTAACCCTAACCCTAATCCTAACCCTTACCCTAACCATAACCCTAATCCAACATCTCACTCTAACCCTAACTCTAACCCAAAACCTAACCTAACCCTAACTCTAAACCAAACCCAAACCCTAACCCTAACCCTAACTGTAACCCAAACCATAACCCAAATAGTAACCCTAATCCTAACCCTAACCCTAACCTTCATCCTTATCCTAACCCTTACCCTAACCCTAACCTTAACACTAACCCTAATTGTAAACCTAACCCTAACCCTAACCCTAACCCTAACCCTAACCCTAACCCTAACCCAAACCCAAACCCTAATCTTAACACAAACCCTAACCCTAACCCTAACCCTAACCCAAACCCTAACCCTAACCCTAATCCTAACCCAAACCCTAACCCTAACCCTAACCCTAACTCAAACCCTAAACATAACCCTAACCCTAACCCAAACCCTAACCCTAACCCTAACCCTAACCCTAACCCAAACCCTAATTCTAACCCTAACCCTAACCCTAACCCTAACCGAAACCCTAACCCTAACCCTAACCCTAACCCTAACCCTAACCCTAACCTTAACACTAACCCTAATTCTAAACCTAACCCTAACCTTAACCCTAACCCTAACCCTAATCCTAACCCTAACCGTAACCCTAACCCTAACCCTAACCCAAACCCTAACCCTAACCCTAATCCTAACCCAAACATGAACCCTAACCCTAACCCTAAACCTAACCCAAACCCTAACCCTAAATCAAACCCTAAACCTAACCCTAACCCTAATGCTAAATCTAAACCTAATTCAAACTCAAACCCTAACCCTAATCCTAACCCTAACCCTAACCCTAACCCTAACCCTAACTCTAAACCTAAACCTAACCCAAAACATAACCCAAACCGAAACCCTAACCCTAACCCTAACCCTAACCCTAATCCCAACCCTAACCCTAAACCTAATCCTAGTACTAACCCTAACCCTAACCCTAACCCTAACCCTAACCCTAACCTTAAACCTTACCCAAACCAAAACTCTAAACCTAACTCTAATCGGAACCCTAACCCTAACCCTAACCCTAACCGAAACACTAATCCTAAACCTAACCCTAACCCTAATGCTAACCCTAAACCTAATTCAAACTCAAACCCTAACCCTAATCCTAACCTGAACCGAAACCCTAACCCTAACCCTAAACCTAACCCAAAACATAACCCACACCGAAACCCTAACCCTAACCCTAACCCTAACCCAAACCCACACCGTAACCCTAACCCTAACCCAAACCCTAACCATAACCCAAACCTAAACCTAACCCTAACCATAACCCTAATCCAACCCCTAACCCTAACCCTAACTCTAACATAAACCCTAACCTAACCCTAACCCTAACCCTAATACTAGTCGTAACACTACCCCTAACCCTAACCCTAAACCTAAACTTAACCCTTACCCAAACACAAACTCTAAACCTAACTCTAATCGGAACCCTAACCCTAACCCTAATCCTAACCCTAACCCTAACCCTAACCCTAAACCTAACCTTAACCCTTACCCAAACCCAAACTCTAAACCTAACTCTAAACGGAACCCTAAACGTAACCCTAATCCTAACCCTAACCCTAACCATAACCCTAATCCAACACCTCACCCTAACCCTAACTCTAACCCAAACCCTAACCTAACCCTAACTCTAAAGCAAACCCAAACCCTAACCCTAACCCTAACTCTAACCCAAACCCTAACCTAACCCTAAACCTAACCCTAACTCAAAACCTAACTCTAACACTAACCCACATCCTAACCCTAACCCTAACCCAAACCATAACCCAAATAATAACCCTAATCCTAACCCTAACTCTAACCCTCATCCTTATCCTAACCCTAACCCTAACCCTAACCTTAACACTAACCCTAATTCTAAACCTAACCCTAACCTTAACCCTAACCCTAACCCAAAACCAAACCCTAATCTTAACACAAAACCTAACCCTAATCCTAACCCTAACCATAACCCTAACCTTAACCCAAACC
>JAJHUQ010000033.1:13912500-13930000 GCA_035773235.1 Eospalax fontanierii
CTAATCCTAACCCTAGCCCTAATGCTAACCCTAAACCTAATTCCAACTCAAACCCTACGCCTAACCCTAGACCTAACCCAAAACATAACCCAACCCGCAACCCTAACCTTAAACCTAACCCTAACCCTAAACCCTAACCCTAACCCTGACCCTAACCATAACCCAAACCTAAAACCAAACCCTAACCGTAATCCTAACCCTAACCCTAGCCCTAATCCTAGTCCTAACCCTAACCCTAACCCTAACCCTAAACCTAACCTTAACCCTTACCCAAACCCAAACTCTAAACCTAACTCTAATCGGAACCCTAATCCTAACCCTAATCCTAACCCTAACCCTAACCATAACCCTAATCCTAGTCCTAACCCTAACCCTAACACTAAACCTAACCCTAACCCTAACCCTAACCCTAATCCTAACCCAAAACCTAACCCTAACCCTAACCCTAACCCAAACCCTAATCCTAACACTAACCCTAACCCAAAACCTAATCCTAACCCTAACCCTAACCCTAACCCAAACCCTAACTGAAACACTTATCCTAAATCTAACCCTAACCCTAATGCTAACCCTAAACCTAAGTCAAACTCAATGCCCGGACCCTAAACCTAACCTTAACCCTAACCCTAACCCTAACCCTAACCCTAAACCTAATCCTAGTCCTTACCCTAACCCTAAACCTAACCCTAACCTTAACCCTTACCCAAACCCAAACTCTAAACCTAAATCTAATCGGAACCCTAACCCTAACCCTAATCCTAACCCTAACCCTAACCATAACCCTCACCCAAACCCTAACCCTAACCATAACCCTAAACCAAACCCTAAACCTAACCCTAACCCTAACCTAACCCTAACCCAAACCCTAACCCTAAACCTAATCATAACCCTAATGCTAACCATAAACCTAACCCTATCACTAACCCTATTCCTAACTCTAACCCTAACCCAAACCCTAACACTAACCCTAACCTTAACCCTAACCCTAAATCATACCCTAACCCTAACCCTAAACCTAACCCGTACCCAAACCCTAACCCTAACACTAAGCCTAACTGAAACACTAATCCTAAACCTAACCCTAACCCTAATGCTAACCCTAAACCTAATTCAAACTCAAACCATAACCCTATTCCTAACCCGAAACCAAACCCTAACCCTAACCCTAAACCTAACCCAAAACATAACCCAAACCGAAACGCTAACCCTAACCCTAAACCCTAACCCTAACACTAACCCTAACCATAACCCAAACCTAAACCCAAACCCTAAACCTAAACCTAACACTAACCCTAACACTAATCCTAGTCCTAACCCTAACCCTAACCCTAACCCTAACCCTAACCCTAAGCTTAACCCTTACCAAAACCCAAACTCTAAACCTAACTCTAATCGGAACCCTAACCCTAACCCTAATCCTAACCCTAACCCTAACCATAACCCTAATCCAACACCTCACCCTAACCCTAACTCTAACCCAAACCCTAACCTAACCCTAACTCTAAACCAAACCCAAACCCTAGCCCTAACCCTAACTCTAACCCAACCCCAATGTAAGCCTAAACCTAACCCTAACTCAAACCCTAACTCTAACACTAACCCAAACCCTAACACTAACCCTAACACAACTCCGAACCCAAATAATGACCCTAATCCTAACCCTAACCCTAACCCTCATCCTTATCCTAACCCTAACCCTAACCCTAACCCTAACCCTAAACCTAAGTGTAACCCTAACCCTAACCCTAACCCTCACCCAAAACCTAACCCTAACCCTAACCATAATCTTAACACTAACCATAACCCTAATACTAACCCAGATTCAAACCTAACCCTAACCCAAACCCAAACCCTAACCCTAACCCAAACCCTAAACCAAACCCAAACCCTAACACTAACCCTAACACCAACCCTAACCATAACCCTAAACCTAACCCTAAAGCTAAACCTAACCATAAACCTAACCCTAACCCTAAACCTAACCAAACCTAAACCCTAACCCAAACCCTAATCCTAACACTAACCCTAAACCTAACCTTAACCCTTACCCAAACCCAAACTCTAAACCTAACTCTAATCGGAACCCTAATCCTAACCCTAATCCTAACCCTAACCCTAACCATAACCCTAATCCAACACCTCACCCTAACCCTAACTCTAACCCAAACCATAAACCAAATAATAACACTAATCCTAACCCTAACCCTAACCCTCATCCTTACCCTAAACCTAACCCTAACCCTAACCTTAACCCTAACCCTAATTCTAACCCTAACCCTAACCCTAACCCTAACTCTAACCCTAACCCTAACCCAAACCCAAACCCTGAGATTAAAACAAAATCTAACCCTAATCCTAACCCTAACCCTAACCAGACCCTAAACCTAACCCTAAACCTAACCTTAACCCTAACCCTAATTCTAACCCTAACCCTAACTCTAACCCTAATCCTAACCCTAACCCTAACCATAACCCTCACCCAAACCCTAACCCTAACCATAACCCTAAACCAAACCCTAAACCTAACCCTAACCCTAACCTAACCCTAACCCAAACCCTAACCCTAAACCTAATCATAACCCTAATGCTAACCCTAAACCTAACCCTATCACTAACCCTATTCCTAACTCTAACCCTAACCCAAACCCTAACACTAACCCTAACCTTAACCCTAACCCTAAATCAAAACCTAACCCTAACCCTAAACCTAACCCGTACCCAAACCCTAACCCTAACACTAAGCCTAACTGAAACACTAATCCTAAACCTAACCCTAACCCTAATGCTAACCCTAAACCTAATTCAAACTCAAACCATAACCCTATTCCTAACCCGAACCCAAACCCTAACCCTAACCCTAAACCTAACCCAAAACATAACCCAAACCGAAACCCTAACCCTAACCATAAACCCTAACCCTAACACTAACCATAACCATAACCCAAACCTAAACCCAAACCCTAAACCTAAACCTAACACTAACCCTAACCCTAATCCTAGTCCTAACCCTAACCCTAACCCTAACCCTAACCCTAAGCTTAACCCTTACCAAAACTCAAACTCTAAACCTAACTCTAATCGGAACCCTAACCCTAACCCTAATCCTAACCGTAACCCTAACCATAACCCTAATACTACACCTCACCCTAACCCTAACTCTAACCCAAACCCTAAGCCTAAACCTAACCGTAACCCTAACCCTAACCCTAACCCAAACCGTAAGCCTAACCCTAATCCTAACCCTAATGCTAACCCTAAACCTAACCCTAACACTAACCCTAGTCTTCACCCTAACCCTAACCCAAACGCTAACAAAAACCCTAACCCTAACCCTAACCCTAAATCAAAACCTAAACCTAACCCTAACCCTAACCCGAACCCAAACCCTAACCCTAACCCTAACCCTAACTGAAACACTAATCCTAAACCTAACCCTAACCCTAATGCTAACCCTAAACCTAATTCCAACTCAAACCCTAACCCTAACCCTAAACCTAACCCAAAACATAACCCAAACCGAAACCCTAACCTTAAACCTAACCCTAACCCTAAACCCTAACCCTAACCCTGACCCTAACCATAACCCAAACCTAAAACCAAACCCTAACCGTAATCCTAACCCTAACCCTAGCCCTAATCCTAGTCCTAACCCTAACCCTAACCCTAACCCTAACCCTAACCCTAACCCTAAACCTAACCTTAACCCTTACCCAAACCCAAACTCTAAACCTAACTCTAATCGGAACCCTAATCCTAACCCTAATCCTAACCCTAACCCTAACCATAACCCTAATCCTAGTCCTAACCCTAACCCTAACACTAAACCTAACCCTAACCCTAACCCTAACCCTAATCCTAACCCAAAACCTAACCCTAACCCTAACCCTAACCCAAACCCTAATCCTAACACTAACCCTAACCCAAAACCTAATCCTAACCCTAACCCTAACCCTAACCCAAACCCTAACTGAAACACTTATCCTAAAGCTATCCCTAACCCTAATGCTAACCCTTAACCTAATTCAAACTCAATGCCCTAACCCTAATCCTAACCTTAACCCTAACCCTAACCCTAACCCTAACCCTAAACCTAATCCTAGTCCTTACCCTAACCCTAAACCTAACCCTAACCTTAACCCTTACCCAAACCCAAACTCTAAACCTAAATCTAATCGGAACCCTAACCCTAACCCTAATCCTAACCCTAACCCTAACCATAACCCTCACCCAAACCCTAACCCTAACCATAACCCTAAACCAAACCCTAAACCTAACCCTAACCCTAACCTAACCCTAACCCAAACCCTAACCCTAAACCTAATCATAACCCTAATGCTAACCATAAATCTAACCCTATCACTAACCCTATTCCTAACTCTAACCCTAACCCAAACCCTAACACTAACCCTAACCTTAACCCTAACCCTAAATCATACCCTAACCCTAACCCTAAACCTAACCCGTACCCAAACCCTAACCCTAACACTAAGCCTAACTGAAACACTAATCCTAAACCTAACCCTAACCCTAATGCTAACCCTAAACCTAATTCAAACTCAAACCATAACCCTATTCCTAACCCGAAACCAAACCCTAACCCTAACCCTAAACCTAACCCAAAACATAACCCAAACCGAAACGCTAACCCTAACCCTAAACCCTAACCCTAACACTAACCCTAACCATAACCCAAACCTAAACCCAAACCCTAAACCTAAACCTAACACTAACCCTAACACTAACCCTAGTCCTAACCCTACCCCTAACCCTAACCCTAACCCTAACCCTAAGCTTAACCCTTACCAAAACCCAAACTCTAAACCTAACTCTAATCGGAACCCTAACCCTAACCCTAATCCTAACCCTAACCCTAACCATAACCCTAATCCAACACCTCACCCTAACCCTAACTCTAACCCAAACCCTAACCTAACCCTAACTCTAAACCAAACCCAAACCCTAGCCCTAACCCTAACTCTAACCCAACCCCAATGTAAGCCTAAACCTAACCCTAACTCAAACCCTAACTCTAACACTAACCCAAACCCTAACACTAACCCTAACCCAAACCCTAACCCAAATAATGACCCTAATCCTAACCCTAACCCTAACCCTCATCCTTATCCTAACCCTAACCCTAACCCTAACCCTAACCCTAAACCTAAGTGTAACCCTAACCCTAACCCTAACCCTCACCCAAAACCTAACCCTAACCCTAACCATAATCTTAACACTAACCATAACCCTAATACTAACCCAGATTCAAACCTAACCCTAACCCAAACCCAAACCCTAACCCTAACCCAAACCCTAAACCAAACCCAAACCCTAACACTAACCCTAACACCAACCCTAACCATAACCCTAAACCTAACCCTAAAGCTAAACCTAACCATAAACCTAACCCTAACCCTAAACCTAACCAAACCTAAACCCTAACCCAAACCCTAATCCTAACACTAACCCTAAACCTAACCTTAACCCTTACCCAAACCCAAACTCTAAACCTAACTCTAATCGGAACCCTAATCCTAACCCTAATCCTAACCCTAACCCTAACCATAACCCTAATCCTAGTCCTAACCCTAACCCTAACACTAAACCTAACCCTAACCCTAACCCTAACCCTAACCCTAACCCTAACCCTAACCCTAACCCTAAACCTAACCTTAACCCTTACCCAAACCCAAACTCTAAACCTAACTCTAATCGGAACCCTAATCCTAACCCTAATCCTAACCCTAACCCTAACCATAACCCTAATCCTAGTCCTAACCCTAACCCTAACACTAAACCTAACCCTAACCCTAACCCTAACCCTAATCCTAACCCAAAACCTAACCCTAACCCTAACCCTAACCCAAACCCAAACCCTAACCCTAACCCTAACCCGAACCCAAACCCTAACCCTAACCCTAACCCTAACTGAAACACTTATCCTAACCCTAACCCTAACCCTAATGCTAACCCTAAACCTAATTCAAACTCAAACCCTAACCCTAATCCTAACCCAACCCAAACCCAAACCTAACCCTAAAACTAATCCAAAACATAACCGAAACCAAAAGCGTAACCCTAACCCTAACCCTAACCCTAAACCTAACCCTAACCATAACCCTAACCCTAACCGTAACCCTAACCCTAACCCAACCCCTAACCCTCACCATAACTCTAACCCAAATCCGACTCTAACCATAACCCTAACCCAAATCCTAACCCGAACCCTTACCCTAACCCTAACCCAAACCCTAACCCTAACCCAAACCCTAACCCAAACCCAAACCCTAACCTTAACCCTAAAGCTAACCCTAACCATAACCCTAACCCTAACCCTAATGCTAAACCTAACCATAACCCTAACCCTAACCCTAACCCTAACCCTAACCCAAACCCTAACCCAAACCCTAACCCTAACCCTAACCCTAACCCAAACCGTAAGCCTAACCCTAATCCTAACCCTAATGCTAACCCTAAACCTAACCCTAACACTAACCCTAGTCTTCACCCTAACCCTAACCCAAAACCTAACAAAAACCCTAACCCTAACCCTAACCCTAAATCAAAACCTAAACCTAACCCTAACCCTAATCCGAACCCAAACACTAACCCTAACCCTAACCCTAACTGAAACACAAATCCTAAACCTAACCCTAACCCTAATGCTAACCCTAAATCTAATTCCAACTCAAACCCTAACCCTAACACTAAACCTAACCCAAAACATAACCCAAACCGAAACCCTAACCTTAAACCTACCCCTAACCCTAAACCCTAACCCTAACCCTGACCCTAACCATAACCCAAACCTAAAACCAAACCCTAACCCTAATCCTAACCCTAACCCTAGCCCTAATCCTAGTCCTAACCCTAACCCTAACCGTAACCCTAACCCTAAACCTAGCCTTAACCCTTACCCAAACCCAATCTCTAAACCTAACTCTAATCGGAACCCTAACCCTAACCCTAATCCTAACCCTAACCCTAACCATAAGCCTAATCCTAGTCCTAACCCTAACCCTAACCCTAACCCTAACCCTAACCCTAACCCTAACTCTAATCCTAACCCAAATCCTAACCCTAACCCTAACCCAAACCATAACCCAAATAATAACCCTAATCCTAACCCTAACCCGAACCCTCATCCTTATCCTAACCCTAACCCTAACCCTAACCTTAACACTAACCCTAATTCTAAACCTAACCCTAACCTTAACCCTAACCCTAACCCAAAACCAAACCCTAATCTTAACACAAACCCTAACCCTAATCCTAACCCTAACCCTAACCCTAACCCAAACCCTAACACTAACCCTAACCCTAAACCTAATCCTAACTCTAAACCTAACCCTAACCCTAACCCAAACCCTAACACTAACACTAAGCTTAACCCTAACACTAACACAAAACCTAACCCTAACACTAACCCTAATTCTAACTAAAACCCAAACCCTAACCCTAACTCTAGCCCAAACCCAAATAATAACCCTAAACCTAAACCTAACCCCTAATCCTAAACCTAACCCTAACCCAAAACCTAAGCCTAACCCTAACTCTAACCGAAACACTAATCCTAAACTTTACCCTAACCCTAATGCTAACCCTAAACCTAATTCAAACTCAAACCCTAACCCTAATCCTAAACCGAACCAAAACCCTAACCCTAACCCTAAACCTAACCCAAAACATAACCCACACCGAAACCCTAACCCTAACCCTAACCCTAACCAAAACCCACACCGTAAACCTAACACTAACCCAAACCCTAACACTAACCCTAATCCTAACCCAAACCCTAACCCTAACCCTAACCCAAACTCAAACCCTAACCATAACCCTAACCCTAACCCAAACCCTAACCCTAACCCTAACACTAACCCTAACCCAAAATCTAAACCTAACCCTAATCCTAACCCTAATGCTAACCCTAAACCTAACCATAACATAACCCTAGTCTTAACCCTAACCCTAACCCAAACCCTAACACTAACCCTAACCCTAACCATAACCCTAAATCAAACCCTAACCCTCACCCTAACCCTAACCCTAACCCTAACCCTAACCCTCACCCAAAACCTAACCCTAACCCTAACCATAATCTTAACACTAACCATAACCCTAATACTAACCCAGATTCAAACCTAACCCTAACCCAAACCCAAACCCTAACCCTAACCCAAACCCTAAACCAAACCCAAACCCTAACACTAACCCTAACACCAACCCTAACCATAACCCTAAACCTAACCCTAAAGCTAAACCTAACCATAAACCTAACCCTAACCCTAAACCTAACCAAACCTAAACCCTAACCCAAACCCTAATCCTAACACTAACCCTAAACCTAACCTTAACCCTTACCCAAACCCAAACTCTAAACCTAACTCTAATCGGAACCCTAATCCTAACCCTAATCCTAACCCTAACCCTAACCATAACCCTAATCCTAGTCCTAACCCTAACCCTAACACTAAACCTAACCCTAACCCTAACCCTAACCCTAACCCTAACCCTAACCCTAACCCTAACCCTAAACCTAACCTTAACCCTTACCCAAACCCAAACTCTAAACCTAACTCTAATCGGAACCCTAATCCTAACCCTAATCCTAACCCTAACCCTAACCATAACCCTAATCCTAGTCCTAACCCTAACCCTAACACTAAACCTAACCCTAACCCTAACCCTAACCCTAATCCTAACCCAAAACCTAACCCTAACCCTAACCCTAACCCAAACCCAAACCCTAACCCTAACCCTAACCCGAACCCAAACCCTAACCCTAACCCTAACCCTAACTGAAACACTTATCCTAACCCTAACCCTAACCCTAATGCTAACCCTAAACCTAATTCAAACTCAAACCCTAACCCTAATCCTAACCCAACCCAAACCCAAACCTAACCCTAAAACTAATCCAAAACATAACCGAAACCAAAAGCGTAACCCTAACCCTAACCCTAACCCTAAACCTAACCCTAACCATAACCCTAACCCTAACCGTAACCCTAACCCTAACCCAACCCCTAACCCTCACCATAACTCTAACCCAAATCCGACTCTAACCATAACCCTAACCCAAATCCTAACCAGAACCCTTACCCTAACCCTAACCCAAACCCTAACCCTAACCCAAACCCTAACCCAAACCCAAACCCTAACCTTAACCCTAAAGCTAACCCTAACCATAACCCTAACCCTAACCCTAATGCTAAACCTAACCATAACCCTAACCCTAACCCTAACCCTAACCCTAACCCAAACCCTAACCCAAACCCTAACCCTAACCCTAACCCTAACCCAAACCGTAAGCCTAACCCTAATCCTAACCCTAATGCTAACCCTAAACCTAACCCTAACACTAACCCTAGTCTTCACCCTAACCCTAACCCAAAACCTAACAAAAACCCTAACCCTAACCCTAACCCTAAATCAAAACCTAAACCTAACCCTAACCCTAATCCGAACCCAAACACTAACCCTAACCCTAACCCTAACTGAAACACAAATCCTAAACCTAACCCTAACCCTAATGCTAACCCTAAATCTAATTCCAACTCAAACCCTAACCCTAACACTAAACCTAACCCAAAACATAACCCAAACCGAAACCCTAACCTTAAACCTACCCCTAACCCTAAACCCTAACCCTAACCCTGACCCTAACCATAACCCAAACCTAAAACCAAACCCTAACCCTAATCCTAACCCTAACCCTAGCCCTAATCCTAGTCCTAACCCTAACCCTAACCGTAACCCTAACCCTAAACCTAACCTTAACCCTTACCCAAACCCAATCTCTAAACCTAACTCTAATCGGAACCCTAACCCTAACCCTAATCCTAACCCTAACCCTAACCATAAGCCTAATCCTAGTCCTAACCCTAACCCTAACCCTAACCCTAACCCTAACCCTAACCCTAACTCTAATCCTAACCCAAATCCTAACCCTAACCCTAACCCAAACCATAACCCAAATAATAACCCTAATCCTAACCCTAACCCGAACCCTCATCCTTATCCTAACCCTAACCCTAACCCTAACCTTAACACTAACCCTAATTCTAAACCTAACCCTAACCTTAACCCTAACCCTAACCCAAAACCAAACCCTAATCTTAACACAAACCCTAACCCTAATCCTAACCCTAACCCTAACCCTAACCCTAACCCTAACCCTAACCCTAACCCTAAACCTAATCCTAACTCTAAACCTAACCCTAACCCTAACCCAAACCCTAACACTAACACTAAGCTTAACCCTAACACTAACACAAAACCTAACCCTAACACTAACCCTAATTCTAACTAAAACCCAAACCCTAACCCTAACTCTAGCCCAAACCCAAATAATAACCCTAAACCTAAACCTAACCCCTAATCCTAAACCTAACCCTAACCCAAAACCTAAGCCTAACCCTAACTCTAACCGAAACACTAATCCTAAACTTTACCCTAACCCTAATGCTAACCCTAAACCTAATTCAAACTCAAACCCTAACCCTAATCCTAAACCGAACCAAAACCCTAACCCTAACCCTAAACCTAACCCAAAACATAACCCACACCGAAACCCTAACCCTAACCCTAACCCTAACCAAAACCCACACCGTAAACCTAACACTACCCCAAACCCTAACACTAACCCTAATCCTAACCCAAACCCTAACCCTAACCCTAACCCAAACTCAACGCCTAACCATAACCCTAACCCTAACCCAAACCCTAACCCTAACCCTAACACTAACCCTAACCCAAAATCTAAACCTAACCCTAATCCTAACCCTAATGCTAACCCTAAACCTAACCATAACATAACCCTAGTCTTAACCCTAACCCTAACCCAAACCCTAACACTAACCCTAACCCTAACCATAACCCTAAATCAAACCCTAACCCTCACCCTAACCCTAACCCTAACCCTAACCCTAACTGAAACACTTATCCTAAACCTAACCCTAACCCTAATGCTAACCCTAACCCTAACCCTAAACCTAACCCAAAACATAACCCAAACAGAAACCCTAACCCTAACCCTAACCCTAATCCTAACCCTAACCCTAACCCTAAACCTAACCCAAAACATAACCCAAACCGAAACCCTAACCCTAACCCTAACCCTAACCCTAATCCTAACCCTAACCCTAAACCTAATCCTAGTACTAACCTTAACCCTAACCCTAACCCTAACCCTAACCATAACCCTAATCCAACACCTCACCCTAACCCTAACTCTAACCCAAACCCTAACCTAACTCTAACTCTAAACCAAACCCAAACCCTAACCCTAACCCTAACTCTAACCCAAACCCTAACCTAACCCTAAACCTAACCCTAACTCAAAACCTAACTCTAACACTAACCCAAATCCTAACCCTAACCCTAACCCAAACCATAACCCAAATAATAACCCTAATCCTAACCCTAACCCGAACCCTCATCCTTATCCTAACCCTAACCCTAACCCTAACCTTAACACTAACCCTAATTCTAACCCTAACCATAACCTTAACCCTAACCCTAACCCAAAACCAAACCCTAATCTTAACACAAACCCTAACCCTAATCCTAACCCTAACCGTAACCCTAACCCTAACCCTAACCCTAACCCTAACCCTAACCCTAACCCTAACCCAAACGCTAACCCTAACCCTAACCCTACCCCTAACCCTAACCCCCACCCTAACTCAAACCCAATCCCTAACCCTAACCCGAACCTGAACCCAAACCCTAACCCTAGACCTAAACCTAACCCAAACCCTAAACCTAACCCTAACACTACTCCTAAACCAAACCCTAAATCTAAGCCTAATCCTAAACCTAATCCTAACTCTAAACCTAACCCTAACGCTAACCCAAACCCTAACACTAACACTAAACTTAACCCTAACACTAACACAATACCTAACCCTAACACTAACCCTCATTCTAACTAAAACCCAAACCCTAACACTAACCCTAACCCAAACCCTAATAATAAACCTAAACCTAAACCTAACCCCTAATCCTAACCCTAACCCTAACCCAAACCCTAACCCTAACCCTAACCCTAACCGAAACACTAATCCTAAACCTTACCCTAACCCTAATGCTAACCCTAAACCTAATTCAAACTCAAACCCTAACCCTAAACCTAACCCGAACCGAAACCCTAACCCTAACCCTAAACCTAACCCAAAACCTAAACCTAACCCTAACCCGAAACCAAACCCTAACCCTAACCCTAACCCTAACTGAAACACTAATCCTAAACCTAACCCTAACCCTAATGCTAACCCTAAACCTAATTCCAATTCAAACCCTAACCCTAACCCTAAACCTAACCCAAAACATAACCCAAACAGAAACCCTTACCCTAAACCTAACCCTAACCCTAAACCCTAACCCTAACACTTACCCTAACCATAACCCAAACCTAAAACCAAACCCTAACCCTAATCCAAACCCTAACCCTAACCCTAATCCTAGTCCTAACCCTAACCCTAACCCTAACCCTAACCCTAAAGGTAACCTTAACCCTTACCCAAACCCAAACTCTAAACCTAACTCTAATCGGAACCCTAACCCTAACCCTAATCCTAACCCTAACCCTAACCATAACCCTAATCCTAGTCCTAACCCTAACCCTAACCCTAACCCTAAACCTAAACCTAACCTTAACCCGTACCGAAACCCAAACTCTAAACCTAACTGTAATCGGAACCCTAACCCTAACCCTAATCCTAACCCTAACCCTAACCATAACCCTAATCCAACACCTCACCCTAACCCTAACTCTAACCCAAACACTAACCTAAACCTAACTCTAAAAAAAACCCAAACCCTAACTCTAACCCAAACCCCAATGTAAGCCTCAACCTAACCCTAACTCAAACCCTAACTCTAACACTAACCCAAACCCTAACCCTAACCATAACCCTAATCCAACACCTCACCCTAACCCTAACTCTAAGCCAAACCCTAACCTAACCCTAACTCTAAACCAAACCCAAACCGTAACCCTAACACTGACTCTAACCCAAACCCTAATCTAACCCTAAACCTAACCCTAACTCAAACCCTAACTCTAACACTAACCCAAACCCTAACCCTAACCCTAACCCAAACCATAACCCAAATAGTAACCCTAATCCTAACCCTAACCCTAACCTTCATCCTTATCCTAACCCTAACCCTAACCCTAACCTTAACACTAACCCTAATTGTAAACCTAACCCTAACCCTAACCCTAACCCTAACCCAAAACCAAACCCTAATCTTAACACAAACCCTAACCCTAATCCTAACCCTAACCATAACCCTAACCCTAACCCTAACCCAAACCCTAACCCTAACCCTAATCCTAACCCAAACCCTAACCCTAACCGTAACCCTAACCCTAACCCTAACCCAAACCCTAACCCTAACCCTAACCCTAACCCTAACCGAAACCCTAACCCTAATCCTAACCCTAACCCTAACCCTAACCCTAACCCTAACCTTAACACTAACCCTAATTCTAAACCTAACCCTAACCTTAACCCTAACCCTAACCCTAATCCTAACCCTAACCGTAACCCTAACCCTAACCCTAACCCTAACCCTAACCCTAACTCAAACCGTAACTCTAACACTACCCCAAACCCTAACCCTAACCCTAACCCAAATAGTAACCCAAATCCTAACCCTAACCCTAACCTTCATCCTTATCCTAAACCTAACCCTAACCCTAAGCTTAACACTAACCCTAATTGTAAACCTAACAATAACCCTAACCCTAACCCTAACCCTAACCCCAACCCAAAACCATACCCTAATCTTAACACAAACCTTAAACCTAATCCTAAACCTAACCGTTACCCTAACCCTAACCCTAACCCTAACTCAAACCCTAACCCTAACCCTAACCCGAACCCGAACGCAAACCCTAACCCTAACCCTAAACCTAACCCAAACCCTAACCCTAACCATAACACTACTCCTAAACCAAACCCTAAATCTAACCCTATCCCTAAACCTAATCCTAACTCTAAACCTAACCCTAACCCTAACCCAAACCCTAACACTAACACTAAGCTTAACCCTAACACTAACACAAAACCTAACCCTAACACTAACCCTAATTCTAACTAAAACCCAAACCCTAACACTAACCCTAGCCCAAACCCTAATAATAACCCTAAACCTAAACCTAACCCCTAATCCTAAACCTAACCCTAACCCAAACCCTAAGCCTAACCCTAACCCTAACCGAAACACTAATCCTAAACTTTACCCTAACCCTAATGCTAACCCTAAACCTAATTCAAACTCAAAACCTAACCCTAATCCTAAACCGAACCAAAACCCTAACCCTAACCCTAAACCTAACCCAAAACATAACCCACACCGAAACCCTAACCCTAACCCTAAACCTAACCAAAACCCACACCGTAAGCCTAACACTAACCCAAACCCTAACACTAACCCTACTCCTAACCCAAACCCTAACCCTAACCGTAACCCTAACCCTAACCCTAACCCAAACCCTAACCCTAACCCTAACCCTAAACCTAACCGAAACCCTAACCCTAATCCTAACCCTAACCCTAACCCTAACCCTAACCCTAACCTTAACACTAACCCTAATTCTAAACCTAACCCTAACCTTAACCCTAACCCTTACCCTAATCCTAACCCTAACCGTAACCCTAACCCTAACCCTAACCCTAACCCTAACCCTAACTCAAACCGTAACTCTAACACTACCCCAAACCCTAACCCTAACCCTAACCCAAACCATAACCCAAATAGTAACCCAAATCCTAACCCTAACCCTAACCTTCATCCTTATCCTAAACCTAACCCTAACCCTAAGCTTAACACTAACCCTAATTGTAAACCTAACAATAACCCTAACCCTAACCCTAACCCTAACCCTAACCCAAACCCAAACCCTAATCTTAACACAAACCCTAAACCTAATCCTAACCCTAACCGTAACCCTAACCCTAACCCTAACCCAAACCCTAACCCTAACCCTTATCCTAACCCAAATCCTAACCCTAACCCTAACCCTAACTCAAACCCTAACCATAACCCTAACCCTTACCCAAACCCTAACCCTAACCCTAAACCTAACCCTAACCCAAACCCTAACCCTAACCCTAACCGAAATCCTAACCCTAACCCTAACCCTAACCCTAACCCTAACCCTAACCTTAACACTAACCCTAATTCTAAACCTAACCCTAACCTTAACCCTAACCCTAACCCTAACCCTAATCCTAACCCTAACCGTAACCCTAACCCTAAACCTAACCCAAACCCTAACCCTAACCCTAACCCTAATCCTAACCCAAACCCTAACCCTAACCCTAACCCTAACCCAAAACCTAACCCTAATCCTAACCCTAACCCTAACACAAACCCTAACCCTAACCCTAATCCTAACCCTAATGCTAACCCTAAACCTAACCCTAACACTAACCCTAGTCCTAACCCTAACCCTAACCCAAACCCTAACACTAACCCTAACCCTAACCCTAACCCTAAATCAAACCCTAAAACTAACCCTAACCCTAACCCAAACCCAAACCCTAATCTTAACACAAACCCTAACCCTAATCCTAACCCTAACCTTAACCCTAAACCTAACCCTAACCCAAACCCTAACCCTAAACCTAATCCTAACCCAAACCCTAACACTAACCCTAAACCTAACCCAAACCCTAACCCTAACCCTAACCCTAACCCTAACCCAAACCCTAACTCTAACCCTAACCCTACCCATAACCCTAACCCTAACCCTAACTCAAACCCTAAACCTAACCCTAACCCGAACCCGAACGCAAACCCTAACCCTAACCCTAAACCTAACCCAAACCCTAAACCTAACCCTAACACTACTCCTAAACCAAACCCTAAATCTAACCCTAACCCTAAACCTAATCCTAACTCTAAACCTAACCCTAACCCTAACCCAAACCCGAACACTAACACTAAGCTTAACCCTAACACTAACACAAAACCTAACCCTAACACTAACCCTAATTCTAACTAAAACCCAAACCCTAACACTAACCCTAGCCCAAACCCTAATAATAACCCTAAACCTAAACCTAACCCCTAATCCTAAACCTAACCCTAACCCAAACCCTAAGCCTAACCCTAACCCTAACCGAAACACTAATCCTAAACTTTACCCTAACCCTAATGCTAACCCTAAACCTAATTCAAACTCAAAACCTAACCCTAATCCTAAACCGAACCAAAACCCTAACCCTAACCCTAAACCTAACCCAAAACATAACCCACACCGAAACCCTAACCCTAACCCTAACCCTAACCAA
Source organism: Eospalax fontanierii (assembly GCA_035773235.1). NCBI lineage: Eukaryota > Metazoa > Chordata > Mammalia > Rodentia > Spalacidae > Eospalax > Eospalax fontanierii. Next base: position 13,928,808 of record JAJHUQ010000033.1, read on the forward strand.
AACCCACACCGTAAGCCTAACACTAACCCAAACCCTAACACTAACCCTAATCCTAACCCAAACCCTAACCCTAACCCTAACCCAAACTCAAACCCTAACCATAACCCTAACCCTAACCCAAACCCTAACCCTAAACCTAACACTAACCCTAACCCTAACCATAACCCTAAATCAAATCCTAACCCTCACCCTCACCCTAACCCTAACCCTAACCCTAACTGAAACACTTATCCTAAACCTAACCCTAACCCTAATGCTAACCCTAACCCTAATCCTAAACCTAACCCAAAACATAACCCAAACAGAAACCCTAACCCTAACCCAAACCCTAACCCTAACCCAACCCCTAACCTTCACCATAACTCTAACCCAAATCCGACTCTAACCCTAACCCTAACCCAAATCCTAACACTAACCCTAACCCTAACCATAACCCTAAATCAAAACCTAAACCTAAACCTAACCCTAACTCAAACCCTAACTCTAACACTAACCCAAACCCTAACACTAACCCTAACACAAACCCTAACCCAAATAATAACCCTAATCCTAACCCTAACCCTAACCCTCATCCTTATCCTAACCCTAACCCTAACCCCAACCCTACACCTAAACCTAAGTCTAACCCAAACCCTAACCCTAACCCTAACCGTAAATGAAACACTAATCCTAAACCTAACCCTAACCCTAATGCTAACCCTAAACCTAATTCCAATTCAAACCCTAACCCTAACCCTAAACCTAACCCAAAACATAACCCAAACAGAAACCCTTACCCCAAACCTAACCCTAACCCTAAACCCTAACTCTAACACTTACCCTAACCATAACCCAAACCTAAAACCAAACCCTAACCCTAATCCAAACCCTAACCCTAACACTAATCCTAGTCCTAACCCTAACCCTAACCCTAACCCTAACCCTAACCCTAAAAGTAACCTTAACCCTTACCCAAACCCAAACTCTAAACCTAACTCTAATCGGAAGCCTAACCCTAACGCTAATCCTAACCCTAACCCTAACCATAACGCTAATCCTAGTCCTAACCCTAACCCTAACCCTAACCCTAAACCTAAACCTAACCTTAACCCTTACCGAAACCCAAACTCTAAACCTAACTCTAATCGGAACCCTAACCCTAACCCTAATCCTAACCCTAACCCTAACCATAAACCTAATCCAACACCTCACCC
>JAJHUQ010000033.1:13935000-13937500 GCA_035773235.1 Eospalax fontanierii
CTAACCCTAACCCTAATCCTAACCCTAACCCTAACCATAACCCTAATCCTAGTCCTAACCCTAACCCTAACCCTAACCCTAACCCTAACCCTAATCCTAACCCAAAACCTAACCCTAACCCTAACCCTAACCCTAACCCAAACCCTAACCCTAACACTAACCCTAACCCAAAACCTAACCCTAACCCTAACCCTAACCCTAACCCAAACCCTAACTGAAACACTTAACCTAAATCTAACCCTAACCCTAATGCTAACCCTAAACCTAATTCAAACTCAAACCCTAACCCTAATCCTAACCTTAACCCTAACCCTAACCCTAACCCTAACCCTAAACCTAACCCAAAACATAACCCAAACCGAAAACCTAACCCTAACCCTAACCGTAACCCTAATCCTAACCCTAACCCTAACCCTAATCCTAGTCCTAACCCTAACCCTAACCCAAACCCTAACCTTAACCCTTACCCAAAACCAAACTCTAAACCTAACTCTAATCGGAACCCTAACCCTAACCCTAATACTAACCCTAACCCTAACCATAACCCTAATCCAACACCTCACCCTAACCCTAACTCTAACCCAAACCCTAACCTAACCCTAACACTAAACCAAACCCAAACACTAACCCTAACCCTAACTGTAACCCAAACCCTAACCTAACCCAAACCCAAACCCTAGTCTTAACACAAACCCTAACCCTAACCCTAACCCTAACCCTAACCCTCACCCAAACCCTAACCCTAACCATAACCCTAAACCAAACCCTAAACCTAACCCTAACCCTAACCCTAACCCTAACCCAAACCCTAACCCTAAACCTAATGATAACCCTAATGCTAACCCTAAACCTAACCCTATCACTAACCCTATTCCTAACCCTAACCCTAACCCAAAACCTAACACTAACCCTAAACTTAACCCTAACCCTAAATCAAACCCTAACCCTAACCCTAAACCTAACCCGTACCCAAACCCTAACCCTAACACTAAGCCTAACTGAAAGACTAATCCTAAACCTAACCCTAACCCTAATGCTAACACTAAACCTAATTCAAACTCAAACCATAACCCTATTCCTAACCCGAACACAAACCCTAACCCTAACCCTAAACCTAACCCAAAACATAACTCAAACCGAAACCCTAACCCTAACCCTAAACCTAACCCTAAACCCTAACCCTAACACTAACCCTAACCATAACCCAAACCTAAACCCAAACCCTAACCCTAAACCTAACCCTAACCCTAACCCTAATGCTAGTCCTAACCCTAACCCTAACCCTAACCCTAACCCTAACCCTAACCCTAACTCTAACCTTAACCCTTACCAAAACCCGAACTCTAAACCTAACTCTAATCGGAACCCTAACCCTAACCCTAATCCTAACCCTAACCCTAACCATAACATTAATCCAACACCTCACCCTAACCCTAACTCTAACCCAAACCCTAACCTAACCCTAACTCTAAACCAAACCCAAACCCTAACCCTAACCCTAACTCTAACCCAACACCAATGTAAGCCTAAACCTAACCCTAACTCAAACCCTAACTCTAACACTAACCCAAACCCTAACACTAACCCTAACCCAAACCCTAACCTAAATAATAACCCTAATCCTAACCCTAAACCTAACCCTCATCCTTATCCTAACCCTAACCCTAACCCTAAACCTAAGTCTAACCCTAACCCTAACCCTAAACCTCACCCAAAACCTAACCCTAACCCTAACCCTAACCATAATCTTAACACTAACCATAACCCTAATACTAACCCAGATTCAAACCTAACCCTAACCCAAACCCTAACCCTAACCCTAAACCTAACCCTAACCCTAACCCAAACCCTATCCCTAACCCAACACCTAACCTTCACCATAACTCTAACCCAAATCCGACTCTAACCCTAACCCTAACCCAAATCCTAACGCGAACCCTAACCCTAACCCTAACCCAAACCCTAACCCTAACCCAAACCCTAACCCAAACCCAAACCCTAACCCTAACCCTAACACCAACCCTAACCATAACCCTAAACCTAACCCTAATGCTAAACCTAACCATAACCCTAACCCTAACCCTAAACCTAACCTAGCCTAAACCCTAACTCAACCCCTAATCCTAACACTAACTCTTTCACTATCCCTTACCAAAAGCCTAAACCCAAACCCAACTCCTAACGCTAAACTTAAGCCTAACACAAACCCTAACCCCAAACCTAACCTTAACCCAAACCCTAACCCTTACCTTAACCCAAACCCAAACCCTAATCTTAACACAAACCCTAACCCTAATCCTAACCCTAACCCTAACACTAACTCAAACTCTAAACCTAACCCGAACCCGAACCCAAACCCTAACCCTAACCCAAACCCTAACTGAAACACTTATCCTAAACCTAACCCTAACCCTAATGCTAACCCTAAACCTAATTCAAACTCAAACCCTAACCCTAATCCTAACCCAACCCAAACCCAAACCTAACCCTAAAACTAACC
>JAJHUQ010000033.1:13945000-13947500 GCA_035773235.1 Eospalax fontanierii
TAAAAAACCGAAACCTAAACCGTAAACTTTACCCTAATCGTAACTAAAACCCTAACCCTAACCCAAATCCAAACCCTAAACTTTACACTAACCCTAGCCCTAACACTAACCCAAATTCAAAGCTAAGCCTAACCCTAACCCAAACCCTAACCCTAATCCTAACCCTAACCCTAACCGTAACCCTACCCCAAACCCGAACCCTATACCTAACCCTAACCCAAACCATAACCCTAATCCTAACCCAAACCCTAACCCTAACCTTAACCCTAAACCAAACCCTAATCCTAACCCTAACCCTAACATTAACCCTAACCAAAATCTAAACCCTAACCCTACTCCTAACCCTAACCCTAACCCTTACCCTTACCCAAACCCAAATCCTAAAACTAACCCTAATCCAAACCCTAACGCTAGCCCTAAACCTAACCGTAGCCCTAACCCCACCCCACCCCCACACCCTCACCATAACTCTAACCCAAATCCGACTCTAACCCTAACCCTAACCCAAATCCTAACCCGAACCCTAACCCTAACCCTAACCCAAACACTAACCCTAACCCAAACCCTAAACAAAACCCAAACCCAAACCCTAACCCTAACGCTAACCCTAACCATAATCCGAACCCTAACACTAATGCTAAAACGAACCATAACCCTAACCCTAAACCTAACCAAACCTAAACCCTAACCCATACCCTAATCCTAACACTAACCCTAACACTAACCCTAACCGAAAACCTAAACCCTAACCCTACTCCTAAACCTAACCCTAACACAAACCCTAACCCTAAACGTAACCTTAACCCAAACCCTAACCCTAACCTTAACCCAAACCCAAACTCTAATCTTAACACAAACCCTAACCCTAATCCTAACCCTAACCCTAACCCTAAACCAAACCGGAACCCTAACCCTAACCCTAACCCTAACCCTAACCCTAACCCAAACCCTAACCCTAACCCTAAACCTAAAACTAACCCTAACCCTAACCCAAACCCTAACCCTAACCCTAATCCTAACCCTAATGCTAACCCTAAACCTAACCCTAAATCTAACCCTAGTCCTAACCCTAACCCTAACCCTAACCCAAACCCTAACACTAACCCTAAACCTAACCCTAAACCTAAATCAAACCCTAAACCTAACCCTAACCCTAACCTGAACCCAAACCCTAACCCTAACCCTAACCCTAACTGAAACACTAATCCTAAACCTAACTCTAACCCTAATGCTAACCCTAAACATAATTCCAACTCAAACCCTAACTCTAACCCTAAACGTAACCAAAAACATAACCCAAACCGAAACCCTAACCCTAAACCTAACCCTAACCCGAAACCCTAACCCTAACACTTACCCTAACCATAACCGAAACCTAAAACCAAACCCTAACCCTAATCCTAACCCTAACACTAACCCTAATCCTAGTCCTAACCCTAACCCTAACCCTAACCCTAAACCTAACCTTAACCCTTACCCAAACCCAAATTCTAAACCTAACTCTAATCGGAACCCTAACTCTAACACTAATCCTAACCCTAACCCTAACCATAACCCTAATCCAACACCTCACCCTAACCCTAATTCTAATCCAAACCCTAACCTAACCCTAACTCTAAACCAAACCCAAACCCTAACCCTAACCCTAACTCTAACCCAAACCCTAAACTAACCCTAAACCTAACCCTAACTCAAACCCTAACTCTAACACTAACCCAAACCCTAAACCTAACCCTAACCCAAACCATAACCCAAATAATAACCCTAATCCTAACCCTAACCCTAACCCTCATCCTTATCCTAACCCTAACCCTTACCCTAACCCTAACCCTAATTATAACCCTAACCCTAACCCTAACAGAAAACCTAACCCTAACACTAGCCCTAACCATAATCTTAACACTAACCCTAAACCTCATCCTTATCCTAACCCTAACCCTAACCCTAACCTTAACACTAACCCTAATTCTAACCCTAACCCTAACCCTAACCCTAACCCTAATCCTAAACCTAACCCTAACCCTAACCCAAACCAAAACCCTAATCTTAACACAAACCCTAACCCTAACCCTAACCCTAAACCTAACCCAAACCCTAACCCTAACCCTAACCCTAACCCTAACCCAAACCCTAACCCTAACCCTAACCCTAACCCAAACCCTAACTGAAACACTTATCCTAAATCTAACCCTAACCCTAATACTAACCCTAAACCTAATTCAAACTCAAAACCTAACCCTAATCCTAACCCTAACCCTAACCCTAACCCTAACCCTAACCCTAACCCTAAACGAAGCCTAACTGAAACACTAATCCTAAACCTAACCCTAACCCTAATGCTAACCCTAAACCTAATTCAAACTCAAACCATAACCCTATTCCTAACCCAATCCCAAACCCTAACTCTAACCATAAACCTAACCAAAAACATAACCCAAACCGAAACCCTAACCCTACACGAAACCCTAACCCTAACCCTAACCCTAACCCTAAACCCTAA
>JAJHUQ010000033.1:13952500-13955000 GCA_035773235.1 Eospalax fontanierii
TAACCCTAACCGAAATACTAATCCTAAACCTTACCCTAACCCTAATGCTAACCCTAAACCTAATTCCAACTCACACCCTAACCCTAATCGTAACCCGAACCGAAACCCTAACCCTAACCCTAAACCTAACCCAAAACATAACCCACACCGAAACCCTAACCCTAACCCTAAACCTAACCAAAGCCCACACCGTAAGCCTAACCCTAACCCAAACCCTAACACTAACCCTAATCCTCCACTTAAACCCTAACCCTAACCCTAACCATAAACCAAACCTAAAGCCTAACCCTAACCCTAATCCTAAAACTAACGCTAACCATAACCCTAATCCAACCCATAACCCTAAACCTAACTCTAACCCAAACCCTAACCTAAACCTAACCCTAACCCAAACCCAAACCCTAACCCTAACCCTAACTCTAACCCAAATCCTAACACTAACCCAAACCCTAACCCTAACCCAAACCTAAACCATACCCCAAATACTTACCCTAATCCTAACCCTAACCCTAACCCTCATCCTTATCCTAACCCTAACCCTAACCCTTACCCTTACCCAAACCCAAACTCTAAAACTAACCCTAATCCGAACCCTAACCGTAATTCTAATCCTAACCGTAACCCTAATCCTAACCCAACACCTAACCCTCACCCTACCTCTAACCCAAACCCGAACCCTAACCCTAACCCTAACCCAAATCCTAACCCTAAACCTAACCCTAACCCTAACCCAAACCCTAACCCTAATCCAAACCCTAACGCAAAACCAAACCCTAATCCTAACCCTAATCTTAACCCAAAACCTCACCCTAACCCTAAACCTAACCCTAAACCTAACCATAACCCTAACCCTAACCATAAAAAACCGAAACCTAAACCGTAAACTTTACCCTAATCGTAACTAAAACCCTAACCCTAACCCAAATCCAAACCCTAAACTTTACACTAACCCTAGCCCTAACACTAACCCAAATTCAAAGCTAAGCCTAACCCTAACCCAAACCCTAACCCTAATCCTAACCCTAACCCTAACCGTAACCCTACCCCAAACCCGAACCCTATACCTAACCCTAACCCAAACCATAACCCTAATCCTAACCCAAACCCTAACCCTAACCTTAACCCTAAACCAAACCCTAATCCTAACCCTAACCCTAACATTAACCCTAACCAAAATCTAAACCCTAACCCTACTCCTAACCCTAACCCTAACCCTTACCCTTACCCAAACCCAAATCCTAAAACTAACCCTAATCCAAACCCTAACCCTAACCCTAAACATAACCGTAACCCTAACCCTAACCCAACCCCAAACCCTCACCATAACTCTAACCCAAATCCGACTCTAACCCTAACCCTAACCCAAATCCTAACCCGAACCCTAACCCTAACCCTAACCCAAACACTAACCCTAACCCAAACCCTAAACAAAACCCAAACCCAAACCCTAACCCTAACGCTAACCCTAACCATAACCCGAACCCTAACACTAATGCTAAAACGAACCATAACCCTAACCCTAAACCTAACCAAACCTAAACCCTAACCCATACCCTAATCCTAACACTAACCCTAACACTAACCCTAACCGAAAACCTAAACCCTAACCCTACTCCTAAACCTAACCCTAACACAAACCCTAACCCTAAACGTAACCTTAACCCAAACCCTAACCCTAACCTTAACCCAAACCCAAACTCTAATCTTAACACAAACCCTAACCCTAATCCTAACCCTAACCCTAAACCAAACCGTAACCCTAACCCTAACCCTAACCCTAACCCTAACCCTAAGCCAAACCCTAACCCTAACCCTAAACCTAAAACTAACCCTAACCCTAACCCAAACCCTAACCCTAACCCTAATCCTAACCCTAATGCTAACCCTAAACCTAACCCTAAATCTAACCCTAGTCCTAACCCTAACCCTAACCCTAACCCAAACCCTAACACTAACCCTAAACCTAACCCTAAACCTAAATCAAACCCTAAACCTAACCCTAACCCTAACCTGAACCCAAACCCTAACCCTAACCCTAACCCTAACTGAAACACTAATCCTAAACCTAACTCTAACCCTAATGCTAACCCTAAACATAATTCCAACTCAAACCCTAACTCTAACCCTAAACGTAACCAAAAACATAACCCAAACCGAAACCCTAACCCTAAACCTAACCCTAACCCGAAACCCTAACCCTAACACTTACCCTAACCATAACCGAAACCTAAAACCAAACCCTAACCCTAATCCTAACCCTAACACTAACCCTAATCCTAGTCCTAACCCTAACCCTAACCCTAACCCTAAACCTAACCTTAACCCTTACCCAAACCCAAATTCTAAACCTAACTCTAATCGGAACCCTAACTCTAACACTAATCCTAACCCTAACCCTAACCATAACCCTAATCCAACACCTCACCCTAACCCTAATTCTAATCCAAACCCTAACCTAACCCTAACTCTAAACCAAACCCAAACCCTAACCCTAACCCTA
>JAJHUQ010000033.1:13960000-13962500 GCA_035773235.1 Eospalax fontanierii
AACAAAAACCCTAACCCTAACCCTAACCCTAAATCAAAACCTAAACCTAACCCTAACCCTAACCCGAACCCAAACTCTAACCCTAACCCTAACCCTAACTGAAACACTAATCCTAAACCTAACCCTAACCCTAATGCTAACCCTAAACCTAATTCCAACTCAAACCGTAACCCTAACCCTAAACCTAACCCAAAACATAACCCAAACCGAAACCCTAACCTTAAACCTAACCCTAACCCTAAACCCTAACCCTAACCCTGACCCTAACCATAACCCAAACCTAAAACCAAACCCTAACCGTAATCCTAACCCTAACCCTAGCCCTAATCCTAGTCCTAACCCTAACCCTAACCCTAACCCTAACCCTAAACCTAACCTTAACCCTTACCCAAACCCAAACTCTAAACCTAACTCTAATCGAAACCCTAATCCTAAACCTAATCCTAACCCTAACCCTAACCATAACCCTAATCCTAGTCCTAACCCTAACCCTAACCCTAACCCTAACCCTAACCCTAATCCTAACCCAAAACCTAACCCTAACCCTAACCCTAACCCAAACCCTAACCCTAACACTAACCCTAACCCAAAACCTAATCCTAACCCTAACCCTAACCCTAACCCAAACCCTAACTGAAACACTTATCCTAAATCTAACCCTAACCCTAATGCTAACCCTAAACCTAATTCAAACTCAAAGCCCTAACCCTAATCCTAACCTTAACCCTAACCCTAACCCTAACCCTAACCCTAAACCTAATCCTAGTCCTTACCCTAACCCTAAACCTAACCCTAACCTTAACCCTTACCCAAACCCAAACTCTAAACCTAAATCTAATCGGAAACCTAACCCTAACCCTAATCCTAACCCTAACCCTAACCATAACCCTCACCCAAACCCTAACCCTAACCATAACCCTAAACCAAACCCTAAACCTAACCCTAACCCTAACCTAACCCTAACCCAAACCCTAACTCTAAACCTAATCATAACCCTAATGCTAACCCTAAACCTAACCCTATCACTAACCCTATTCCTAACTCTAACCCTAACCCAAACCCTAACACTAACCCTAACCTTAACCCTAACCCTAAATCAAAACCTAACCCTAACCCTAACCCTAACCCAAACCCTAACCCTAACACTAACCCTAACCCAAAACCTAATCCTAACCCTAACCCTAACCCTAACCCAAACCCTAACTGAAACACATATCCTAAATCTAACCCTAACCTTAATGCTAACCCTAAACCTAATTCAAACTCAAAGCCCTAACCCTAATCCTAACCTTAACCCTAACCCTAACCCTAACCCTAACCCTAAACCTAACCCAAAACATAACCCAAACCGAAAACCTAACCCTAACCCTAACCGTAACCCTAATCCTAACCCTAACCCTAACCCTAATCCTAGTCCTTACCCTAACCCTAAACCTAACCCTAACCTTAACCCTTACCCAAACCCAAACTCTAAACCTAAATCTAATCAGAACCCTAACCCTAACCCTAATCCTAACCCTACCCCTAACCATAACCCTCACCCAAACCCTAACCCTAACCCTACCCCAAACCCTAACCCTAAACCTAATCATAGCCCTAATGCTAACCCTAAACCTAACCCTATCACTAACCCTATTCCTAACTCTAACCCTAACCCAAACCCTAACACTAACCCTAACCTTAACCCTAAACCTAAATCAAACCCTAACCCTAACCCTAAACCTAACCCGTACCCAAACCCTAACCCTAACACTAAGCCTAACTGAAACACTAATCCTAAACGTAACCCTAACCCTAATGCTAACCCTAAACCTAATTCAAACTCAAACCATAACCCTATTCCTAACCCGAACCCAAACCCTAACCCTAACCCTAAACCTAACCCAAAACATAAACCAAACCGAAACCCTAACCCTAACCATAAACCCTAACCCTAACACTAACCCTAACCATAACCCAAACCTAAACCCAAACCCTAAACCTAAACCTAACACTAACCCTAACCCTAATCCTAGTCCTAACCCTAACCCTAACCCTAACCCTAACCCTAACCCTAAGCTTAACCCTTACCAAAACTCAAACTCTAAACCTAACTCTAATCGGAACCCTAACCCTAACCCTAATCCTAACCGTAACCCTAACCATAACCCTAATCCAACACCTCACCCTAACCCTAACTCTAACCCAAACCCTAAGCCTAAACCTAACCGTAACCCTAACCCTAACCCTAACCCAAACCGTAAGCCTAACCCTAATCCTAACCCTAATGCTATCCCTAAACCTAACCCTAACACTAACCCTAGTCTTCACCCTAACCCTAACCCAAACGCTAACAAAAACCCTAACCCTAACCCTAACCCTAAATCAAAACCTAAACCTAACCCTAACCCTAACCCGAACCCAAACTCTAACCCTAACCCTAACCCTAACTGAAACACTAATCCTAAACCTAACCCTAACCCTAATGCTAACCCTAAACCTAATTCCAACTCAAACCGTA
>JAJHUQ010000033.1:13967500-13970000 GCA_035773235.1 Eospalax fontanierii
CCAAACCCACACCGTAACCCTAACCCTAACCCAAACCCTAACCATAACCCAAACCTAAACCTAACCCTAACCATAACCCTAATCCAACCCCTAACCCTAACCCTAACTCTAACATAAACCCTAACCTAACCCTAACCCTAACCCTAATACTAGTCGTAACACTACCCCTAACCCTAACCCTAAACCTAAACTTAACCCTTACCCAAACACAAACTCTAAACCTAACTCTAATCGGAACCCTAACCCTAACCCTAATCCTAACCCTAACCCTAACCCTAACCCTAAACCTAACCTTAACCCTTACCCAAACCCAAACTCTAAACCTAACTCTAAACGGAACCCTAACCGTAACCCTAATCCTAACCCTAACCCTAACCATAACCCTAATCCAACACCTCATCCTAACCCTAACTCTAACCCAAACCCTAACCTAACCCTAACTCTAAAGCAAACCCAAACCCTAACCCTAACCCTAACTCTAACCCAAACCCTAACCTAACCCTAAACCTAACCCTAACTCAAAACCTAACTCTAACACTAACCCACATCCTAACCCTAACCCTAACCCAAACCATAACCCAAATAATAACCCTAATCCTAACCCTAACTCTAACCCTCATCCTTATCCTAACCCTAACCCTAACCCTAACCTTAACACTAACCCTAATTCTAAACCTAACCCTAACCTTAACCCTAACCCTAACCCAAAACCAAACCCTAAACTTAACACAAAACCTAACCCTAATCCTAACCCTAACCATAACCCTAACCTTAACCCAAACCCTAACCCTAACCCTAATCCTAACCCTAATGCTAACCCTAAACCTAACCCTAACACTAACCCTGGTCCTAACCCTAACCCTAACCCTAACCCAAACCCTAACACTAACCCTAACCCTAACCCTAACCCTAAATCAAACCCTAAACCTAACCCTAACCCTAACCCAAACCCAAACCCTAATCTTAACACAAACCCTAACCCTAATCCTAACCCTAACCATAACCCTAACCCTAACCCTAACCCAAACCCTAAACCTAACCCTAATCCTAACCCAAACCCTAACCCTAACCCTAACCCTAACCGTAACCCAAACCCTAACCCTAACCCTAACCCTAACCCAAATCCTAACCCTAACCCTAACCCTAAACCTAACCCTAACCCAAACCCTAACCCTACCCCTAACCCTAACCCTAACCCTAACTCAAACGCTAACCCTAACCCTAACCCGAACCCGAACCCAAATTCTAACCCAAACCCGAAACCTAACCCTAACACTACTCCTAAACCAAACCCTAAATCTAACCCTAACCCTAAACCTAATCCTAACTCTAAACCTAACCCTAACCCTAACCCAAACCCTAACACTAACACTAAGCTTAATCCTAACACTAACACAAAACCTACCCCTAACACTAACCCTAATTCTAACTAAAACCCAAACCCTAACACTAACCCTAACCCAAACCCTAATAATAACCCTAAACCTAAACCTAACCCCTAATCCTAAACCTAACCCTAACCCAAACCTTAACCCTAACCCTAACCCTAACCGAAATACTAATCCTAAACCTTACCCTAACCCTAATGCTAACCCTAAACCTAATTCAAACTCAAACCCTAACCCTAATCCTAACCCGAACCGAAACCCTAACCCTAACCCTAAACCTAACCCAAAACATAACCCACACCGAAACCCTAACCCTAATCCTAACCCTAACCAAAACCCACACCGTAAGCCTAACCCTAACCCAAACCCTAACACTAACCGTAATCCTCCACTTAAACCCTAACCCTAACCCTAACCATAAACCAAACCTAAAGCCTAACCCTAACCCTAATCCTAAAACTAACCCTAACCATAACCCTAATCCAACCCATAACCCTAAATCTAACTCTAACCCTAACCCTAACCTAAACCTAACCCTAACCCAAACCCAAACGCTAACCCTAACCCTAACTCTAACCCAAATCCTAACACTAACCCAAACCCTAACCCTAACCCAAACCTAAACCATAACCCAAATACTAACACTAATCCTAACCCTAACCCTAACCCTCATCCTTATCCTAACCCTAACCCTAACCCTTACCCTTACCCAAACCCAAACTCTAAAACTAAACCTAATCCGAACCCTAACCGTAATCCTAATCCTAAGCGTAACCCTAATCCTAACCCAACACCTAACCCTCACGCTACCTCTAACCCAAACCCGAACCCTAACCCTAACCCTAACCCAAATCCTAACCCTAACCCTAACCCTAACCCTAACCCAAACCCTAACCCTAATCCAAACCCTAACGCAAAACCAAACCCTAATCCTAACCCTAAATTTAACCCAAAACCTCACCCTAACCCTAACCCTAACCCTAAACCTAACCATAACCCTAACCCTAAACATAAACCAAACCGAAACCTAAACCGTAAACGTTACCCTAATCGTAACTCAAACCCTAACCCTAACCCAAATCCAAACCCTAAACTTTACACTAACCCTAGCC
>JAJHUQ010000033.1:13980000-13982500 GCA_035773235.1 Eospalax fontanierii
ACCTAACCCTAACCCTAATGCTAAATCTAAACCTAATTCAAACTCAAACCCTAACCCTAATCCTAACCCTAACCCTAACCCTAACCCTAACCCTAACTCTAAACCTAAACCTAACCCAAAACATAACCCAAACCGAAACCCTAACCCTAACCCTAACCCTAACCCTAATCCTAACCCTAACCCTAAACCTAATCCTAGTACTAACCCTAACCCTAACCCTAACCCTAACCCTAACCCTAACCTTAAACCTTACCCAAACCCAAACTCTAAACCTAACTCTAATCGGAAACCTAACCCTAACCCTAACCCTAACCGAAACACTAATCCTAAACCTAACCCTAACCCTAATGCTAACCCTAAACCTAATTCAAACTCAAACCCTAACCCTAATCCTAACCTGAACCGAAACCCTAACCCGAACCCTAAACCTAACCCAAAACATAACCCACACCGAAACCCTAACCCTAACCCTAACCCAAACCCAAACCCACACCGTAACCCTAACCCTAACCCAAACCCTAACCATAACCCAAACCTAAACCTAACCCTAACCATAACCCTAATCCAACCCCTAACCCTAACCCTAACTCTAACATAAACCCTAACCTAACCCTAACCCTAACCCTAATACTAGTCGTAACACTACCCCTAACCCTAACCCTAAACCTAAACTTAACCCTTACCCAAACACAAACTCTAAACCTAACTCTAATCGGAACCCTAACCCTAACCCTAATCCTAACCCTAACCCTAACCCTAACCCTAAACCTAACCTTAACCCTTACCCAAACCCAAACTCTAAACCTAACTCTAAACGGAACCCTAACCGTAACCCTAATCCTAACCCTAACCCTAACCATAACCCTAATCCAACACCTCACCCTAACCCTAACTCTAACCCAAACCCTAACCTAACCCTAACTCTAAAGCAAACCCAAACCCTAACCCTAACCCTAACTCTAACCCAAACCCTAACCTAACCCTAAACCTAACCCTAACTCAAAACCTAACTCTAACACTAACCCACATCCTAACCCTAACCCTAACCCAAACCATAACCCAAATAATAACCCTAATCCTAACCCTAACTCTAACCCTCATCCTTATCCTAACCCTAACCCTAACCCTAACCTTAACACTAACCCTAATTCTAAACCTAACCCTAACCTTAACCCTAACCCTAACCCAAAACCAAACCCTAAACTTAACACAAAACCTAACCCTAATCCTAACCCTAACCATAACCCTAACCTTAACCCAAACCCTAACCCTAACCCTAATCCTAACCCTAATGCTAACCCTAAACCTAACCCTAACACTAACCCTGGTCCTAACCCTAACCCTAACCCTAACCCAAACCCTAACACTAACCCTAACCCTAACCCTAACCCTAAATCAAACCCTAAACCTAACCCTAACCCTAACCCAAACCCAAACCCTAATCTTAACACAAACCCTAACCCTAATCCTAACCCTAACCATAACCCTAACCCTAACCCTAACCCAAACCCTAAACCTAACCCTAATCCTAACCCAAACCCTAACCCTAACCCTAACCCTAACCGTAACCCAAACCCTAACCCTAACCCTAACCCTAACCCAAATCCTAACCCTAACCCTAACCCTAAACCTAACCCTAACCCAAACCCTAACCCTACCCCTAACCCTAACCCTAACCCTAACTCAAACGCTAACCCTAACCCTAACCCGAACCCGAACCCAAATCCTAACCCAAACCCGAAACCTAACCCTAACACTACTCCTAAACCAACCCCTAAATCTAACCCTAACCCTAAACCTAATCCTAACTCTAAACCTAACCCTAACCCTAACCCAAACCCTAACACTAACACTAAGCTTAACCCTAACACTAACACAAAACCTAACCCTAACACTAACCCTAATTCTAACTAAAACCCAAACCCTAACACTAACCCTAACCCAAACCCTAATAATAACCCTAAACCTAAACCTAACCCCTAATCCTAAACCTAACCCTAACCCAAACCTTAACCCTAACCCTAACCCTAACCGAAATACTAATCCTAAACCTTACCCTAACCCTAATGCTAACCCTAAACCTAATTCAAACTCAAACCCTAACCCTAATCCTAACCCGAACCGAAACCCTAACCCTAACCCTAAACCTAACCCAAAACATAACCCACACCGAAACCCTAACCCTAATCCTAACCCTAACCAAAACCCACACCGTAAGCCTAACCCTAACCCAAACCCTAACACTAACCGTAATCCTCCACTTAAACCCTAACCCTAACCCTAACCATAAACCAAACCTAAAGCCTAACCCTAACCCTAATCCTAAAACTAACCCTAACCATAACCCTAATCCAACCCATAACCCTAAATCTAACTCTAACCCTAACCCTAACCTAAACCTAACCCTAACCCAAACCCAAACGCTAACCCTAACCCTAACTCTAACCCAAATCCTAACACTAACCCAAACCCTAACCCTAACCCAAACCTAAACCATAAC
>JAJHUQ010000033.1:13987500-14002500 GCA_035773235.1 Eospalax fontanierii
AACCATAACCCTAAACCAAACCCTAAACCTAACCCTAACCCTAACCTAACCCTAACCCAAACCCTAACCCTAAACCTAATCATAACCCTAATGCTAACCCTAAACCTAACCCTATCACTAACCCTATTCCTAACTCTAACCCTAACCCAAACCCTAACACTAACCCTAACCTTAACCCTAACCCTAAATCAAAACCTAACCCTAACCCTAAACCTAACCCGTACCCAAACCCTAACCCTAACACTAAGCCTAACTGAAACACTAATCCTAAACCTAACCCTAACCCTAATGCTAACCCTAAACCTAATTCAAACTCAAACCATAACCCTATTCCTAACCCGAACCCAAACCCTAACCCTAACCCTAAACCTAACCCAAAACATAACCCAAACCGAAACCCTAACCCTAACCATAAACCCTAACCCTAACACTAACCATAACCATAACCCAAACCTAAACCCAAACCCTAAACCTAAACCTAACACTAACCCTAACCCTAATCCTAGTCCTAAACCTAACCCTAACCCTAACCCTAACCCTAAGCTTAACCCTTACCAAAACTCAAACTCTAAACCTAACTCTAATCGGAACCCTAACCCTAACCCTAATCCTAACCCTAACCCTAACCATAACCCTAATCCAACACCTCACCCTAACCCTAACTTTAACCCAAACCCTAACCCTAAACCTAACCGTAACCCTAACCCTAACCCTAACCCAAACCGTAAGCCTAACCCTAATCCTAACCCTAATGCTAACCCTAAACCTAACCCTAACACTAAACCTAGTCTTCACCCTAACCCTAACCCAAACGCTAACAAAAACCCTAACCCTAACCCTAACCCTAAATCAAAACCTAAATCTAACCCTAACCCTAACCCGAACCCAAACCCTAACCCTAACCCTAACCCTAACTGAAACACTAATCCTAAACCTAACCCTAACCCTAATGCTAACCCTAAACCTAATTCCAACTCAAACCCTAACCCTAACCCTAAACCTAACCCAAAACATAACCCAAACCGAAACCCTAACCTTAAACCTAACCCTAACCCTAAACCCTAACCCTAACCCTGACCCTAACCATAACCCAAACCTAAAACCAAACCCTAACCGTAATCCTAACCCTAACCCTAGCCCTAATCCTAGTCCTAACCCTAACCCTAACCCTAACCCTAACCCTAACCCTAACCCTAAACCTAACCTTAACCCTTACCCAAACCCAAACTCTAAACCTAACTCTAATCGGAACCCTAATCCTAACCCTAATCCTAACCCTAACCCTAACCATAACCCTAATCCTAGTCCTAACCCTAACCCTAACCCTAAACCTAACCCTAACCCTAACCCTAACCCTAATCCTAACCCAAAATCTAACCCTAACCCTAACCCTAACCCAAACCCTAACCCTAACACTAACCCTAACCCAAAACCTAATCCTAACCCTAACCCTAACCCTAACCCAAACCCTAACTGAAACACTTATCCTAAATCTAACCCTAACCCTAATGCTAACCCTAAACCTAATTCAAACTCAAAGCCCTAACCCTAATCCTAACCTTAACCCTAACCCTAACCCTAACCCTAACCCTAAACCTAATCCTAGTCCTTACCCTAACCCTAAACCTAACCCTAACCTTAACCCTTACCCAAACCCAAACTCTAAACCTAAATCTAATCGGAACCCTAACCCTAACCCTAATCCTAACCCTAACCCTAACCATAACCCTCACCCAAACCCTAACCTTAACCATAACCCTAAACCAAACCCTAAACCTAACCCTAACCCTAACCTAACCCTAACCCAAACCCTAACCCTAAACCTAATCATAACCCTAATGCTAACCCTAAACCTAACCCTATCACTAACCCTATTCCTAACTCTAACCCTAACCCAACCCCTAACCCTCACCATAACTCTAACCCAAATCCGACTCTAACCATAACCCTAACCCAAACCAAAACCCTAATCTTAACACAAACCCTAACCCTAACCCTAACCCTAAACCTAACCCAAACCCTAACCCTAACCCTAACCCTAACCCTAACCCAAACCCTAACCCTAACCCTAACCCTAACCCAAACCCTAACTGAAACACTTATCCTAAATCTAACCCTAACCCTAATACTAACCCTAAACCTAATTCAAACTCAAAACCTAACCCTAATCCTAACCCTAACCCTAACCCTAACCCTAACCCTAACCCTAACCCTAACCCTAAACGAAGCCTAACTGAAACACTAATCCTAAACCTAACCCTAACCCTAATGCTAACCCTAAACCTAATTCAAACTCAAACCATAACCCTATTCCTAACCCAATCCCAAACCCTAACTCTAACCATAAACCTAACCAAAAACATAACCCAAACCGAAACCCTAACCCTACACGAAACCCTAACCCTAACCCTAACCCTAACCCTAAACCCTAACCCTAACACTAAGCCTAACCATAACCCAAACATAAACCCAAACCCTAACCCTAATCCTAACACTAAGCCTAACCCTAATCCTAGTCCTAACCCTAACCCTAACCCTAACCCTAACCCTAACCTTAACCCTTACCCAAACCCAAACTCTAAACCTAACTCTAATCGGAACCCTAACACTAACCCTAATCCTAACCCTAACCCTAAGCATAACCCTAATCCAACACCTCACCCTAACCCTAACTCTAACCCAAACCCTAACCTAACCCTAACTCTAAACCAAACCCAAACCCTAACCCTAACCCTAACTCTAACCCAAACCCCAATGTAAGCCTAAACCTAACCCTAACTCAAACCCTAACTCTAACACTAACCCAAACCCTCAAACTAACCCTAACCCAAACCATAACCCAAATAATAACCCTAATCCTAACCCTAACCCTAAACCTCAGCCTTATCCTAACCCTAACCCTAACCCTAACCCTAATTCTAACCCTAACCCTAACCCTAAGCCTCATCCAAAACCTAACACTAACCCTAACCCTAACCATAATCTTATCACTAACAATAACCCTAACACTAACCCAGATTCAAACCTAACACTAACCCAAACCCTAACCCTAACCCTAAGCCTAACCCTAACCCAAACCCTAACCCTAACCCTAATCCTAACCCTAATGCTAACCCTAAACCTAACTCAAACTCAAACCCTAAGCCTTACCCTAATCCAAACCCTAACCCTAACCCTAACCCTAACCCTAACCCTAACTAAAACCCTAACACTAACCCAACCCGAAAGCAAACCATAACCCTAACACGAAACTTAACCGAAAACCTAAACCTAACCGTATTCCTAAACCAAACCCTAACCCTAACACTAACCCTAACCCCAACCCTAACACAAACGCTAAACCTAACCCTAACCCTAACCCTAACCCAACCCCTAACCTTCACCATAACTCTAACCCAAATCCGACTCTAACCCTAACCCTAACCCAAATCCTAACCCGAACCCTAACCCTAAACCTAACCCAAACCCTAACCCTAACCCAAACCCTAACCCAAACCCAAACCCTAACCCTAACCCTAACACCAACCCTAACCATAACCCTAAACCTAACCCTAATGCTAAACCTAACCAGAACACTAACCCTAACCCTAAACCTAACCAAATCTAAACCCTAACCCAAACCCTAATCCTAACACTAACCCTAACACTAACCCTAACCAAAAACCTAAACCCTAACCCTACTCCTAACGCTAACCCTAACCCTAACACAAACCCTAACCCTAAACGTAACCTTAACCCAAACCCTAACCCTAACCTTAACCCAAACTCAAACCCTAAACTTAACACAAACCCTAACCCTAATCCTAACCCTAACCCTAACCCTAACCCAAACGCTAACCCTAACCATAACCCTAACCCAAACCTAACCCTAACCCTACTCCTAACGCTAACCCTAACCCTAACACAAACCCTAAGCCTAAACGTTACCTTAACCCAAACCCTAACCCTAACCTTAACCCAAACCCAAACCCTAATCTTAACACAAATCCTAACCCTAATCCTAACCCTAACCCTAACCCTAACCCAAACACTAACCCTAACCCTAACCCGAACCCAAACCCTAACCCTAACCCTAACCCTAACTGAAACACTTATCCTAAACCTAACCCTAACCCTAATGCTAACCCTAAACCTAATTCAAACTCAAACCCTAACCCTAATCCTAACCCAACCCAAACCCAAACCTAACCCTAAAACTAACCCAAAACATAACCGAAACCGAAACCGTAACCCTAACCCTAACCGTAAACCTAAACCTAACCCTAACCATAACCCTAACCCTAACCGTAACCCTAACCCTAACCGAACCCCTAACCCTCACCATAACTCTAACTCAAATCCGACTCTAACCATAACACTAACCCTAACCCAAATCCTAACCCGAACCCTAACCCTAACC
Organism: Eospalax fontanierii; assembly: GCA_035773235.1. Classification (NCBI taxonomy): domain Eukaryota; kingdom Metazoa; phylum Chordata; class Mammalia; order Rodentia; family Spalacidae; genus Eospalax; species Eospalax fontanierii. The sequence continues at coordinate 13,991,900 of JAJHUQ010000033.1, forward strand.
CTAACCCAAACCCTAACCCTAACCCAAACCCTAACCCAAACCCAAACCCTAACCCTAACCCTAAAGCTAACCCTAACCATAACCCTAACCCTAACCCTAACCCTAACCCTAACCCTAACCCTCACCATAACTCTAACCCAAATCCGACTCTAACCATAACACTAACCCTAACCCAAATCCTAACCCGAACCCTAACCCTAACCCTAACCCTAACCCTAACCCTAACCCTCACCCTAACCCTAACCCTAACCCTAACCCTAACCCTAACCCAAACCCTAACTCTAACCCTAACCCTAACTAAACCGTAAGCCTAACCCTAATCCTAACCCTAATGCTAACCCTAAACCTAACCCTAACACTAACCCTAGTCTTCACCCTAACCCTAACCCAAACGCTAACAAAAACCGTAACCCTAACCCTAACCCTAAATCAAAACCTAAACCTAACCCTAACCCTAACCCTAACTGAAACACTAATCCTAAACCTAACCCTAACCCTAATGCTAACCCTAAACCTAATTCCAACTCAAACCCTAACCCTAACCCTAATCCTAACACAAAACATAACACAAACCGAAACCCTAACCTTAAACCTAACCCTAACCCTAAACCCTAACCCTAACCCTGACCCTAACCATAACCCAAAACTAAAACCAAACCCTAACCCTAATCCTAACCCTAACCCTAGCCCTAATCCTAGTCCTAAACCTAACCCTAACCCTAACCCTAACCCTAAACCTAACCTTAACCCTTACCCAAACCCAAACTCTAAACCTAACTCTAATCGGAACCCTAATCCTAACCCTAATCCTAACCCTAACCCTAATCATAACCCTAATCCTAGTCCTAACCCTAACCCTAACCCTAAACCTAACCCTAACCCTAACCCTAATCCTAACCCAAAACCTAACCCTAACCCTAACCCTAACCCAAACCCTAACCCTAACACTAACCCTAACCCAAAACCTAATCCTAACCCTAACCCTAACCCTAACCCAAACCCTAACTGAAACACATATCCTAAATCTAACCCTAACCCTAATGCTAACCCTAAACCTAATTCAAACTCAAAGCCCTAACCCTAATCCTAACCTTAACCCTAACCCTAACCCTAACCCTAACCCTAAACCTAACCCAAAACATAACCCAAACCGAAAACCTAACCCTAACCCTAACCGTAACCCTAATCCTAACCCTAACCCTAACCCTAATCCTAGTCCTTACCCTAACCCTAAACCTAACCCTAACCTTAACCCTTACCCAAACCCAAACTCTAAACCTAAATCTAATCAGAACCCTAACCCTAACCCTAATCCTAACCCTAACCCTAACCATAACCCTCACCCAAACCCTAACCCTAACCATAACCCTAAACCAAACCCTAAACCTAACCCTAACCCTAACCTAACCCTAACCCAAACCCTAACCCTAAACCTAATCATAACCCTAATGCTAACCCTAAACCTAACCCTATCACTAACCCTATTCCTAACTCTAACCCTAACCCAAACCCTAACACTAACCCTAACCTTAACCCTAAACCTAAATCAAACCCTAACCCTAACCCTAAACCTAACCCGTACCCAAACCCTAACCCTAACACTAAGCCTAACTGAAACACTAATCCTAAACGTAACCCTAACCCTAATGCTAACCCTAAACCTAATTCAAACTCAAACCATAACCCTATTCCTAACCCGAACCCAAACCCTAACCCTAACCCTAAACCTAACCCAAAACATAAACCAAACCGAAACCCTAACCCTAACCATAAACCCTAACCCTAACACTAACCCTAACCATAACCCAAACCTAAACCCAAACCCTAAACCTAAACCTAACACTAACCCTAACCCTAATCCTAGTCCTAACCCTAACCCTAACCCTAACCCTAACCCTAACCCTAAGCTTAACCCTTACCAAAACTCAAACTCTAAACCTAACTCTAATCGGAACCCTAACCCTAACCCTAATCCTAACCGTAACCCTAACCATAACCCTAATCCAACACCTCACCCTAACCCTAACTCTAACCCAAACCCTAAGCCTAAACCTAACCGTAACCCTAACCCTAACCCTAACCCAAACCGTAAGCCTAACCCTAATCCTAACCCTAATGCTATCCCTAAACCTAACCCTAACACTAACCCTAGTCTTCACCCTAACCCTAACCCAAACGCTAACAAAAACCCTAACCCTAACCCTAACCCTAAATCAAAACCTAAACCTAACCCTAACCCTAACCCGAACCCAAACTCTAACCCTAACCCTAACCCTAACTGAAACACTAATCCTAAACCTAACCCTAACCCTAATGCTAACCCTAAACCTAATTCCAACTCAAACCGTAACCCTAACCCTAAACCTAACCCAAAACATAACCCAAACCGAAACCCTAACCTTAAACCTAACCCTAACCCTAAACCCTAACCCTAACCCTGACCCTAACCATAACCCAAACCTAAAACCAAACCCTAACCGTAATCCTAACCCTAACCCTAGCCCTAATCCTAGTCCTAACCCTAACCCTAACCCTAACCCTAACCCTAAACCTAACCTTAACCCTTACCCAAACCCAAACTCTAAACCTAACTCTAATCGGAACCCTAATCCTAAACCTAATCCTAACCCTAACCCTAACCATGACCCTAATCCTAGTCCTAACCCTAACCCTAACCCTAACCCTAACCCTAACCCTAATCCTAACCCAAAACCTAACCCTAACCCTAACCCTAACCCAAACCCTAACCCTAACACTAACCCTAACCCAAAACCTAATCCTAACCCTAACCCTAACCCTAACCCAAACCCTAACTGAAACACTTATCCTAAATCTAACCCTAACCCTAATGCTAACCCTAAACCTAATTCAAACTCAAAGCCCTAACCCTAATCCTAACCTTAACCCTAACCTTAACCCTAACCCTAACCCTAAACCTAATCCTAGTCCTTACCCTAACCCTAAACCTAACCCTAACCTTAACCCTTACCCAAACCCAAACTCTAAACCTAAATCTAATCGGAAACCTAACCCTAACCCTAATCCTAACCCTAACCCTAACCATAACCCTCACCCAAACCCTAACCCTAACCATAACCCTAAACCAAACCCTAAACCTAACCCTAACCCTAACCTAACCCTAACCCAAACCCTAACCCTAAACCTAATCATAACCCTAATGCTAACCCTAAACCTAACCCTATCACTAACCCTATTCCTAACTCTAACCCTAACCCAAACCCTAACACTAACCCTAACCTTAACCCTAACCCTAAATCAAACCCTAACCCTAACCCTAAACCTAACCCGTACCCAAACCCTAACCCTAACACTAAGCCTAACTGAAACACTAATCCTAAACCTAACCCTAACCCTAATGCTAACCCTAAACCTAATTCAAACTCAAACCATAACCCTATTCCTAACCCGAACCCAAACCCTAACCCTAACCCTAAACCTAACCCAAAACATAACCCAAATCGAAACCCTAACCCTAACCCTAAACCCTAACCCTAACACTAACCCTAACCATAACCCAAACCTAAACCCAAACCCTAAACCTAAACCTAACACTAACCCTTACACTAATCCTTGTCCTAACCCTAACCCTAACCCTAACCCTAACCCTAACCCTAACCCTAAGCTTAACCCTTACCAAAACCCAAACTCTAAACCTAACTCTAATCGAAACCCTAACCCTAACCCTAATCCTAACCCTAACCCTAACCATAACCCTAATCCAACACCTCACCCTAACCCTAACTCTAACCCAAACCCTAACCTAACCCTAACTCTAAACCAAACCCAAACCCTAGCCCTAACCCTAACTCTAACCCAACCCCAATGTAAGCCTAAACCTAACCCTAACTCAAACCCTAACTCTAACACTAACCCAAACCCTAACACTAACCCTAACCCAAACCCTAACCCAAATAATAACCCTAATCCTAACCCTAACCCTAACCCTCATCCTTATCCTAACACTAACCCTAACCCTAACCCTAACCCTAAATATAAGTCTAACCCTAACCCTAACCCTAACCCTCACCCAAAACCTAACCCTAACCCTAACCATAATCTTAACACTAACCATAACCCTAATACTAACCCAGATTCAAACCTAACCCTAACCCAAACCCAAACCCTAACCCTAACCCAAACCCTAACCCAAACACAAACCCCAACACTAACCCTAACACCAACCCTAACCATAACCCTAAACCTAACCCTAAAGCTAAACCTAACCATAATCCTAACCCTAACCCTAAACCTAACCAAACCTAAACCCTAACCCAAACCCTAATCCTAACACTAACCCTAACACTAACCCTAACCAAAAACCTAAACCCTAACCCTACTCCTAACGCTAAACCTAACCCTAACACAAACCCTAACCCTAAACGTAACCTTAACCCAAACACTAACCCTAACCTTAACGCAAACCCAAACCCAAATCTTAAAACAAACCCTAACCCTAATCCTAACCCTAACCCTAACCCTAACCCAAACGCTAACCCTAACCCTAACCCTACCCCAAACCTTAACCCTAACCCTACTCCTAACGCTAACCCTAACCCTAACACAAACCCTAACCCTAAACGTAACCTTAACCCAAACCCTAACCCTAACCTTAAACCAAACCCAAACCCTAATCTTAACACAAACCCTAACCCTAATCCTAACCCTAACCCTAACCCAAACCCAAACCCTAACCCTAACCCTAACCCGAACCCAAACCCTAACCCTAACCCTAACCCTAACTGAAACACTTATCCTAACCCTAACCCTAACCCTAATGCTAACCCTAAACCTAATTCAAACTCAAACCCTAACCCTAATCCTAACCCAACCCAAACCCAAACCTAACCCTAAAACTAACCCAAAACATAACCGAAACCGAAAGCGTAACCCTAACCCTAACCCTAACCCTAAACCTAACCCTAACCATAACCCTAACCCTAACCGTAACCCTAACCCTAACCCAACCCCTAACCCTCACCATAACTCTAACCCAAATCAGACTCTAACCATAACCCTAACCCAAATCCTAACCCGAACCCTTACCCTAACACTAACCCAAACCCTAACCCTAACCCAAACCCTAACCCAAACCCAAACCCTAACCCTAACCCTAAAGCTAACCCTAACCATAACCCTAACCCTAAACCTAATGCTAAACCTAACCATAACCCTAACCCTAACCCTAACCCTAACCCTAACCCTAACCCAAACCCTAACCCTAACCCTAACCCTAACCCTAACCCAAACCGTAAGCCTAACCCTAATCCTAACCCTAATGCTAACCCTAAACCTAACCCTAACACTAATCCTAGTCTTCACCCTAACCCTAACCCAAAACCTAACCCTAACCCTAACCCTAACCCTAACCCTAAACCTAACCAAACCTAAACCCTAACACAAACCCTAATCCTAACACTAATCCTAACACTAACCCTAACCAAAAACCTAAACCCTAACCCTACTCCTAACGCTAACCCTAACCCTAACACAAACCCTAACCCTAAACGGAACCTTAACCCAAACCCTAACCCTAACCTTAACCCAAACCCAAACCCTAATCTTAACACAAACCCTAACCCTAATCCTAACCCTAACCGTAACCCTAACCCAAACGCTAACCTTAACCATAACCCTAACCCAAACCTTAACCCTAAACCTAACCCTAACCGTAACCAAAACCCAAACCCTAACCCTAACCCTAATCCTAACCCTAATGCTAACCCTAAACCTAACCCTAACACTAACCCTAGTCCTAACCCTAACCCTAACCCAAACCCTAACACTAACCCTAACCCTAACCCTAACCCTAAATCAAACCCTAAACCTAAACCTAACCCTAACCCGAACCCAAACCCTAACCCTAACCCTAACCCTAATCCTAGTCCTAACCCTAACCCTAACCCTAACCCTAACCCTAAACCTAACCTTAACCCTTACCCAAACCCAAAATCTAAACCTAACTCTAATCGGAACCCTAACCCTAACCCTAATCCTAACCCTAACCCTAACCATAACCCTAATCCTAGTCCTAACCCTAACCCTAACCCTAACCCTAACCCTAAACCTAACGTTAACCCTTACCGAAACCCAAACTCTAAACCTAACTCTAATCGGAACCCTAACCCTAACCCTAATCCTAACCCTTACCCTAACCATAACCCTAATCCAACATCTCACTCTAACCCTAACTCTAACCCAAAACCTAACCTAACCCTAACTCTAAACCAAACCCAAACCCTAACCCTAACCCTAACTGTAACCCAAACCATAACCCAAATAGTAACCCTAATCCTAACCCTAACCCTAACCTCCATCCTTATCCTAACCCTTACCCTAACACTAACCTTAACACTAACCCTAATTCGAACCCTAACCCGTACCCTATCCCTAACCCTAACCCTAACCCTAACCCTAACCCTAACCCAAACCCAAACCCTAATCTTAACACAAACCCTAACCCTAACCCTAACCCTAACCCAAACCCTAACCCTAACCCTAATCCTAACCCAAACCCTAACCCTAACCCTAACCCTAACTCAAACCCTAAACATAACCCTAACCCTAACCCAAACCCTAACCCTAACCCTAACCCTAACCCTAACCCAAACCCTAATTCTAACCCTAACCCTAACCCTAACCCTAACCGAAACCCTAACCCTAACCCTAACCCTAACCCTAACCCTAACCCTAACCTTAACACTAACCCTAATTCTAAACCTAACCCTAACCTTAACCCTAACCCTAACCCTAATCCTAACCCTAACCGTAACCCTAACCCTAACCCTAACCCAAACCCTAACCCTAACCCTAATCCTAACCCAAACATGAACCCTAACCCTAACCCTAAACCTAACCCAAACCCTAACCCTAAATCAAACCCTAAACCTAACCCTAACCCTAATGCTAAATCTAAACCTAATTCAAACTCAAACCCTAACCCTAATCCTAACCCTAACCCTAACCCTAACCCTAACCCTAACTCTAAACCTAAACCTAACCCAAAACATAACCCAAACCGAAACCCTAACCCTAACCCTAACCCTAACACTAATCCTAACCCTAACCCTAAACCTAATCCTAGTACTAACCCTAACCCTAACCCTAACCCTAACCCTAACCCTAACCTTAAACCTTACCCAAACCCAAACTCTAAACCTAACTCTAATCGGAACCCTAACCCTAACCCTAACCCTAACCGAAACACTAATCCTAAACCTAACCCTAACCCTAATGCTAACCCTAAACCTAATTCAAATTCAAACCCTAACCCTAATCCTAACCTGAACCGAAACCCTAACCCTAACCCTAAACCTAACCCAAAACATAACCCACACCGAAACCCTAACCCTAACCCTAACCCTAACCCAAACCCACACCGTAACCCTAACCCTAACCCAAACCCTAACCATAACCCAAACCTAAACCTAACCCTAACCATAACCCTAATCCAATCCCTAACCCTAACCCTAACTCTAACATAAACCCTAACCTAACCCTAACCCTAACCCTAATACTAGTCGTAACACTACCCCTAACCCTAACCCTAAACCTAAACTTAACCCTTACCCAAACACAAACTCTAAACCTAACTCTAATCGGAACCCTAACCCTAACCCTAATCCTAACCCTAACCATAACCCTAACCCTAAACCTAACCTTAACCCTTACCCAAACCCAAACTCTAAACCTAACTCTAATCGGAACCCTAACCGTAACCCTAATCCTAACCCTAACCCTAACCATAACCCTAATCAAACACCTCACCCTAACCCTAACTCTAACCCAAACCCTAACCTAACCCTAACTCTAAAGCAAACCCAAACCCTAACCCTAACCCTAACTCTAACCCAAACCCTAACCTAACCCTAAACCTAACCCTAACTAAAAACCTAACTCTAACACTAACCCACATCCTAACCCTAACCCTAACCCAAACCATAACCCAAATAATAACCCTAATCCTAACCCTAACTCTAACCCTCATCCTTATCCTAACCCTAACCCTAACCCTAACCTTAACACTAACCCTAATTCTAAACCTAACCCTAACCTTAACCCTAACCCTAACCCAAAACCAAACCCTAATCTTAACACAAAACCTAACCCTAATCCTAACCCTAACCATAACCCTAACCTTAACCCAAACCCTAACCCTAACCCTAATCCTAACCCTAATGCTAACCCTAAACCTAACCCTAACACTAACCCTGGTCCTAACCCTAACCCTAACCCTAACCCAAACCCTAACACTAACCCTAACCCTAACCCTAACCCTAAATCAAACCCTAAACCTAACCCTAACCCTAACCCAAACCCAAACCCTAATCTTAACACAAACCCTAACCCTAATCCTAACCCTAACCATAACCCTAACCCTAACCCTAACCCAAACCCTAAACCTAACCCTAATCCTAACCCAAACCCTAACCCTAACCCTAACCCTAACCGTAACCCAAACCCTAACCCTAACCCTAACCCTAACCCAAATCCTAACCCTAACCCTAACCCTAAACCTCACCCCAACCCACACCCTAACCCTACCCCTAACCCTACCCCTAACCCTAACCCTAACCCTAACTCAAACGCTAACCCTAACCCTAACCCGAACCCGAACCCAAATCCTAACCCAAACCCGAAACCTAACCCTAACACTACTCCTAAACCAAACCCTAAATCTAACCCTAACCCTAAACCTAATCCTAACTCTAAACCTAACCCTAACCCTAACCCAAACCCTAACACTAACACTAAGCTTAACCCTAACACTAACACAAAACCTAACCCTAACACTAACCCTAATTCTAACTAAAACCCAAACCCTAACACTAACCCTAACCCAAACCCTAATAATAACCCTAAACCTAAACCTAACCCCTAATCCTAAACCTAACCCTAACCCAAACCTTAACCCTAACCCTAACCCTAACCGAAATACTAATCCTAAACCTTACCCTAACCCTAATGCTAACCCTAAACCTAATTCAAAATCAAACCCTAACCCTAATCCTAAACCGAACCGAAACCCTAACCCTAACCCTAAACCTAACCCAAAACATAACCCACACCGAAACCCTAACCCTAACCAAAACCCACACCGTAATCCTAACACTAACCCAAACCCTAACACTAACCGTAATCCTCCACTTAAATCCTAACCCTAACCCTAACCATAAACCAAACCTAAAGCCTAACCCTAACCCTAATCCTAAAACTAACCCTAACCATAACCCTAATCCAACCCATAACCCTAAATCTAACTCTAACCCTAACCCTAACCTAAACCTAACCCTAACCCAAACCCAAACGCTAACCCTAACCCTAACTCTAACCCAAATCCTAACACTAACCCAAACCCTAACCCTAACCCAAACCTAAACCATAACCCAAATACTAACACTAATCCTAACCCTAACCCTAACCCTCATCCTTATCCTAACCCTAACCCTAACCCTTACCCTTACCCAAACCCAAACTCTAAAACTAAACCTAATCCGAACCCTAACCGTAATCCTAATCCTAACCGTAACCCTAATCCTAACCCAACACCTAACCCTCACGCTACCTCTAACCCAAACCCGAACCCTAACCCTAACCCTAACCCAAATCCTAACCCTAACCCTAACCCTAACCCTAACCCAAACCCTAACCCTAATCCAAACCCTAACGCAAAACCAAACCCTAATCCTAACCCTAAATTTAACCCAAAACCTCACCCTAACCCTAACCCTAACCCTAAACCTAACCATAACCCTAACCCTAAACATAAACCAAACCGAAACCTAAACCGTAAACGTTACCCTAATCGTAACTCAAACCCTAACCCTAACCCAAATCCAAACCCTAAACTTTACACTAACCCTAGCCCTAACACTAACCCAAATTCAAACCTAAGCCTAACCCTAACCCAAACCCTAACCCTAATCCTAACCCTAAACCTAACGCTAACCCTACCCCAAACCCGAACCCTATCCCTAAGCCTAACCCAAACCACAACCCTAACACTAACCCAAACCCTAACCTTAACCTTAACCCTAAACCAAACCCTAATCCTAACCCTAACCCTAACATTAACCCTAACCGAAAATCTAAACCCTAACCCTACTCCTAACCCTAACCCTAACCCTTACCCTTACCCAAACCCAAATCCTAAAACTAACCCTAATCCAAACCCTAACCCTAACCCTAATCCTAACCTTAACCCTAACCCTAACCCAACCCCTAACCCTCACCATAACTCTAACCCAAATCCGACTCTAACCCTAACCCTAACCCAAATCCTAACCCGAACCCTAACTCTAACCCTAACCCAAACCCTAACCCTAACCCAAACCCTAAACAAAACCCAAACCGAAACCCTAACCCTAACGCTAACCCTAACCATAACCTTAACCCTAACACTAATGCTAAACCGAACCATAACCCTAACCCTAAACCTAACCAAACCTAAACCCTAACCCATACCCTAATCCTAACACTAACCCTAACACTAACCCTAACCGAAAACCTAAACCCTAACCCTACTCCTAAACCTAACCCTAACACAAACCCTAAACCTAAACGTAACCTTAACCCAAACCCTA
>JAJHUQ010000033.1:14010000-14022500 GCA_035773235.1 Eospalax fontanierii
TAACCCTAACCCTAACTCTAATCCTAACCCAAATCCTAACCCTAACCCTAACCCAAACCATAACCCAAATAATAACCCTAATCCTAACCCTAACCCGAACCCTCATCCTTATCCTAACCCTAACCCTAACCCTAACCTTAACACTAACCCTAATTCTAAACCTAACCCTAACCTTAACCCTAACCCTAACCCAAAACCAAACCCTAATCTTAACACAAACCCTAACCCTAATCCTAACCCTAACCCTAACCCTAACCCTAACCCTAACCCTAACCCTAACCCTAAACCTAATCCTAACTCTAAACCTAACCCTAACCCTAACCCAAACCCTAACACTAACACTAAGCTTAACCCTAACACTAACACAAAACCTAACCCTAACACTAACCCTAATTCTAACTAAAACCCAAACCCTAACCCTAACTCTAGCCCAAACCCAAATAATAACCCTAAACCTAAACCTAACCCCTAATCCTAAACCTAACCCTAACCCAAAACCTAAGCCTAACCCTAACTCTAACCGAAACACTAATCCTAAACTTTACCCTAACCCTAATGCTAACCCTAAACCTAATTCAAACTCAAACCCTAACCCTAATCCTAAACCAAACCAAAACCCTAACCCTAACCCTAAACCTAACCCAAAACATAACCCACACCGAAACCCTAACCCTAACCCTAACCCTAACCAAAACCCACACCGTAAACCTAACACTAACCCAAACCCTAACACTAACCCTAATCCTAACCCAAACCCTAACCCTAACCCTAACCCTAACCCAAACTCAAACCCTAACCATAACCCTAACCCTAACCCAAACCCTAACCCTAACCCTAACACTAACCCTAACCCAAAATCTAAACCTAACACTAATCCTAACCCTAATGCTAACCCTAAACGTAACCATAACATAACCCTAGTCTTAACCCTAACCCTAACCCAAACCCTAACACTAACCCTAACCCTAACCATAACCCTAAATCAAACCCTAACCCTCACCCTAACCCTAACCCTAACCCTAACCCTAACTGAAACACTTATCCTAAACCTAACCCTAACCCTAATGCTAACCCTAACCCTAACCCTAAACCTAACCCAAAACATAACCCAAACAGAAACCCTAACCCTAACCCTAACCCTAACCCTAATCCTAACCCTAACCCTAACCCTAAACCTAACCCAAAACATAACCCAAACCGAAACCCTAACCCTAACCCTAACCCTAACCCTAACCCTAATCCTAATCCTAACCCTAACCCTAAACCTAATCCTAGTACTAACCTTAACCCTAACCCTAACCCTAACCCTAACCATAACCCTAATCCAACACCTCACCCTAACCCTAACTCTAACCCAAACCCTAACCTAACTCTAACTCTAAACCAAACCCAAACCCTAACCCTAACCCTAACTCTAACCCAAACCCTAACCTAACCCTAAACCTAACCCTAACTCAAAACCTAACTCTAACACTAACCCAAATCCTAACCCTAACCCTAACCCAAACCATAACCCAAATAATAACCCTAATCCTAACCCTAACCCGAACCCTCATCCTTATCCTAACCCTAACCCTAACCCTAACCTTAACACTAACCCTAATTCTAACCCTAACCATAACCTTAACCCTAACCCTAACCCAAAACCAAACCCTAATCTTAACACAAACCCTAACCCTAATCCTAACCCTAACCGTAACCCTAACCCTAACCCTAACCCTAACCCTAACCCTAACCCTAACCCTAACCCAAACGCTAACCCTAACCCTAACCCTACCCCTAACCCTAACCCTAACCCTAACTCAAACACAATCCCTAACCCTAACCCGAACCTGAACCCAAACCCTAACCCTAACCCTAAACCTAACCTAAACCCTAAACCTAACCCTAACACTACTCCTAAACCAAACCCTAAATCTAACCCTAATCCTAAACCTAATCCTAACTCTAAACCTAACCCTAACGCTAACCCAAACCCTAACACTAACACTAAACTTAACCCTAACACTAACACAAAACCTAACCCTAACACTAACCCTCATTCTAACTAAAACCCAAACCCTAACACTAACCCTAACCCAAACCCTAATAATAAACCTAAACCTAAACCTAACCCCTAATCCTAACCCTAACCCTAACCCAAACCCTAACCCTAACCCTAACCCTAACCGAAACACTAATCCTAAACCTTACCCTAACCCTAATGCTAACCCTAAACCTAATTCAAACTCAAACCCTAACCCTAAACCTAACCCGAACCGAAACCCTAACCCTAACCCTAAACCTAACCCAAAACCTAAACCTAACCCTAACCCGAACCCAAACCCTAACCCTAACCCTAACCCTAACTGAAACACTAATCCTAAACCTAACCCTAACCCTAATGCTAACCCTAAACCTAATTCCAATTCAAACCCTAACCCTAACCCTAAACCTAACCCAAAACATAACCCAAACAGAAACTCTTACCCTAAACCTAACCCTAACCCTAAACCCTAACCCTAACACTTACCCTAACCATAACCCAAACCTAAAACCAAACCCTAACCCTAATCCAAACCCTAACCCTAACCCTAATCCTAGTCCTAACCCTAACCCTAACCCTAACCCTAACCCTAAAGGTAACCTTAACCCTTACCCAAACCCAAACTCTAAACCTAACTCTAATCGGAACCCTAACCCTAACCCTAATCCTAACCCTAACCCTAACCATAACCCTAATCCTAGTCCTAACCCTAACCCTAACCCTAACCCTAAACCTAAACCTAACCTTAACCCGTACCGAAACCCAAACTCTAAACCTAAGTGTAATAGGAACCCTAACCCTAACCCTAATCCTAACCCTGACACTAACGATAAACCTAATCCAACACCTAACCCTAACCCTAACTCTAACCCAAACACTAACCTAAAGCTAACTCTAAAAAAAACCCAAACCCTAACTCTAACCCAAACCCCAATGTAAGCCTCAACCTAACCCTAACTCAAACCCTAACTCTAACACTAACCCAAACCCTAACCCTAACCATAACCCTAATCCAACACCTCACCCTAACCCTAACTCTAAGCCAATCCCTAACCTAACCCTAACTCTAAACCAAACCCAAACCGTAACCCTAACACTGACTCTAACCCAAACCCTAATCTAACCCTAAACCTAACCCTAACTCAAACCCTAACTCTAACACTAACCCAAACCCTAACCCTAACCCTAACCCAAACCATAACCCAAATAGTAACCCTAATCCCAACCCTAACCCTAACCTTCATCCTTATCCTAACCCTAACCCTAACCCTAACCTTAACACTAACCCTAATTGTAAACCTAACCCTAACCCTAACCCTAACCCTAACCCAAAACCAAACCCTAATCTTAACACAAACCCTAACCCTAATCCTAACCCTAACCATAACCCTAACCCTAACCCTAACCCAAACCCTAACCCTAACCCTAATCCTAACCCAAACCCTAACCCTAACCGTAACCCTAACCCTAACCCTAACCCAAACCCTAACCCTAACCCTAACCCTAACCCTAACCCTAACCGAAACCCTAACCCTAATCCTAACCCTAACCCTAACCCTAACCCTAACCCTAACCTTAACACTAACCCTAATTCTAAACCTAACCCTAACCTTAACCCTAACCCTAACCCTAATCCTAACCCTAACCGTAACCCTAACCCTAACCCTAACCCTAACCCTAACCCTAACTCAAACCGTAACCCTAACACTACCCCAAACCCTAACCCTAACCCTAACCCAAACCATAACCCAAATAGTAACCCAAATCCTAACCCTAACCCTAACCTTCATCCTTATCCTAAACCTAACCCTAACCCTAAGCTTAACACTAACCCTAATTGTAAACCTAACAATAACCCTAACCCTAACCCTAACCCTAACCCTAACCCAAACCCAAACCCTAATCTTAACACAAACCCTAAACCTAATCCTAACCCTAACCGTAACCCTAACCCTAACCCTAACCCTAACTCAAAGCCTAACCCTAACCCTAACCCGAACCCGAACGCAAACCCTAACCCTAACCCTAAACCTAACCCAAACCCTAAACCTAACCATAACACTACTCCTAAACCAAACCCTAAATCTAACCCTATCCCTAAACCTAATCCTAACTCTAAACCTAACCCTAACCCTAACCCAAACCCTAACACTAACACTAAGCTTAACCCTAACACTAACACAAAACCTAACCCTAACACTAACCCTAATTCTAACTAAAACCCAAACCCTAACACTAACCCTAGCCCAAACCCTAATAATAACCCTAAACCTACACCTAACCCCTAATCCTAAACCTAACCCTAACCCAAACCCTAAGCCTAACCCTAACCCTAACCGAAACACTAATCCTAAACTTTACCCTAACCCTAATGCTAACCCTAAACCTAATTCAATCTCAAAACCTAACCCTAATCCTAAACCGAACCAAAACCCTAACCCTAACCCTAAACCTAACCCAAAACATAACCCACACCGAAACCCTAACCCTAACCCTAAACCTAACCAAAACCCACACCGTAAGCCTAACACTAACCCAGACCCTAACACTAACCCTACTCCTAACCCAAACCCTAACCCTAACCGTAACCCTAACCCTAACCCAAACCCTAACCCTAACCCTAACCCTAAACCTAACCGAAACCCTAACCCTAATCCTAACCCTAACCCTAACCCTAACCCTAACCCTAACCTTAACACTAACCCTAATTCTAAACCTAACCCTAACCTTAACCCTAACCCTTACCCTAATCCTAACCCTAACCGTAACCCTAACCCTAACCCTAACCCTAACCCTAAAACTAACTCAAACCGTAACTCTAACACTACCCCAAACCCTAACCCTAACCCTAACCCAAACCATAACCCAAATAGTAACCCAAATCCTAACCCTAACCCTAACCTTCATCCTTATCCTAAACCTAACCCTAACCCTAAGCTTAACACTAACCCTAATTGTAAACCTAACAATAACCCTAACCCTAACCCTAACCCTAACCCTAACCCTAACCCAAACCGTAAGCCTAACCCTAATCCTAACCCTAATGCTAACCCTAAACCTAACCCTAACACTAACCCTAGTCTTCACCCTAACCCTAACCCAAAACCTAACATAAACCTTAACCCTAACCCTAACCCTAAATCAAAACCTAAACCTAACCCTAACCCTAATCCGAACCCAAACACTAACCCTAACCCTAACCCTAACTGAAACACAAATCCTAAACCTAACCCTAACCCTAATGCTAACCCTAAATCTAATTCCAACTCAAACCCTAACCCTAACACTAAACCTAACCCAAAACATAACCCAAACCGAAACCCTAACCTTAAACCTACCCCTAACCCTAAACCCTAACCCTAACCCTGACCCTAACCATAACCCAAACCTAAAACCAAACCCTAACCCTAATCCTAACCCTAACCCTAGCCCTAATCCTAGTCCTAACCCTAACCCTAACCGTAACCCTAACCCTAAACCTAACCTTAACCCTTACCCAAACCCAATCTCTAAACCTAACTCTAATCGGAACCCTAACCCTAACCCTAATCCTAACCCTAACCCTAACCATAAGCCTAATCCTAGTCCTAACCCTAACCCTAACCCTAACCCTAACCCTAACCCTAACCCTAACTCTAATCCTAACCCAAATCCTAACCCTAACCCTAACCCAAACCATAACCCAAATAATAACCCTAATCCTAACCCTAACCCGAACCCTCATCCTTATCCTAACCCTAACCCTAACCCTAACCTTAACACTAACCCTAATTCTAAACCTAACCCTAACCTTAACCCTAACCCTAACCCAAAACCAAACCCTAATCTTAACACAAACCCTAACCCTAATCCTAACCCTAACCCTAACCCTAACCCAAATCCTAACCCTAACATTAACCCTAAACCTAATCCTAACTCTAAACCTAACCCTAACCCTAACCCAAACCCTAACACTAACACTAAGCTTAACCCTAACACTAACACAAAACCTAACCCTAACACTAACCCTAATTCTAACTAAAACCCAAACCCTAACCCTAACTCTAGCCCAAACCCAAATAATAACCCTAAACCTAAACCTAACCCCTAATCCTAAACCTAACCCTAACCCAAAACCTAAGCCTAACCCTAACTCTAACCGAAACACTAATCCTAAACTTTACCCTAACCCTAATGCTAACCCTAAACCTAATTCAAACTCAAACCCTAACCCTAATCCTAAACCAAACCAAAACCCTAACCCTAACCCTAAACCTAACCCAAAACATAACCCACACCGAAACCCTAACCCTAACCCTAACCCTAACCAAAACCCACACCGTAAACCTAACACTAACCCAAACCCTAACACTAACCCTAATCCTAACCCAAACCCTAACCCTAACCCTAACCCTAACCCAAACTCAAACCCTAACCATAACCCTAACCCTAACCCAAACCCTAACCCTAACCCTAACACTAACCCTAACCCAAAATCTAAACCTAACACTAATCCTAACCCTAATGCTAACCCTAAACCTAACCATAACATAACCCTAGTCTTAACCCTAACCCTAACCCAAACCCTAACACTAACCCTAACCCTAACCATAACCCTAAATCAAACCCTAACCCTCACCCTAACCCTAACCCTAACCCTAACCCTAACTGAAACACTTATCCTAAACCTAACCCTAACCCTAATGCTAACCCTAACCCTAACCCTAAACCTAACCCAAAACATAACCCAAACAGAAACCCTAACCCTAACCCTAACCCTAACCCTAATCCTAACCCTAACCCTAACCCTAAACCTAACCCAAAACATAACCCAAACCGAAACCCTAACCCTAACCCTAACCCTAACCCTAACCCTAATCCTAATCCTAACCCTAACCCTAAACCTAATCCTAGTACTAACCTTAACCCTAACCCTAACCCTAACCCTAACCATAACCCTAATCCAACACCTCACCCTAACCCTAACTCTAACCCAAACCCTAACCTAACTCTAACTCTAAACCAAACCCAAACCCTAACCCTAACCCTAACTCTAACCCAAACCCTAACCTAACCCTAAACCTAACCCTAACTCAACACCTAACTCTAACACTAACCCAAATCCTAACCCTAACCCTAACCCAAACCATAACCCAAATAATAACCCTAATCCTAACCCTAACCCGAACCCTCATCCTTATCCTAACCCTAACCCTAACCCTAACCTTAACACTAACCCTAATTCTAAACCTAACCATAACCTTAACCCTAACCCTAACCCAAAACCAAACCCTAATCTTAACACAAACCCTAACCCTAATCCTAACCCTAACCGTAACCCTAACCCTAACCCTAACCCTAACCCTAACCCTAACCCTAACCCTAACCCAAACGCTAACCCTAACCCTAACCCTACCCCTAACCCTAACCCTAACCCTAACTCAAACCCAATCCCTAACCCTAACCCGAACCTGAACCCAAACCCTAACCCTAACCCTAAACCTAACCTAAACCCTAAACCTAACCCTAACACTACTCCTAAACCAAACCCTAAATCTAACCCTAATCCTAAACCTAATCCTAACTCTAAACCTAACCCTAACGCTAACCCAAACCCTAACACTAACACTAAACTTAACCCTAACACTAACACAAAACCTAACCCTAACACTAACCCTCATTCTAACTAAAACCCAAACCCTAACACTAACCCTAACCCAAACCCTAATAATAAACCTAAACCTAAACCTAACCCCTAATCCTAACCCTAACCCTAACCCAAACCCTAACCCTAACCCTAACCCTAACCGAAACACTAATCCTAAACCTTACCCTAACCCTAATCCTAACCCTAAACCAAATTCAAACTCAAACTCTAACACAAAACCTAACCCCAACCGAAACCCTAACCCTAACCCTAAACCTAACCCAAAACCTAAACCTAACCCTAACCCGAAACCAAACCCTAACCCTAACCCTAACCCTAACTGAAACACTAATCCTAAACCTAACCCTAACCCTAATGCTAACCCTAAACCTAATTCCAATTCAAACCCTAACCCTAACCCTAAACCTAACCCAAAACATAACCCAAACAGAAACTCTTACCCTAAACCTAACCCTAACCCTAAACCCTAACCCTAACACTTACCCTAACCATAACCCAAACCTAAAACCAAACCCTAACCCTAATCCAAACCCTAACCCTAACCCTAATCCTAGTCCAAACCCTAACCCTAACCCTAACCCTAACCCTAAAGGTAACCTTAACCCTTACCCAAACCCAAGCTCTAAACCTAACTCTACTCGGAACCCTAACCCTAACCCTAATCCTAACCCTAACCCTAACCATAACCCTAATCCTAGTCCTAACCCTAACCCTACCCCTAACCCTAAACCTAAACCTAACCTTAACCCGTACCGAAACCCAAACTCTAAACCTAACTGTAATCGGAACCCTAACCCTAACCCTAATCCTAACCCTAACCCTAACGATAACCCTAATCCAACACCTCACCCTAACCCTAACTCTAACCCAAACACTAACCTAAACCTAACTCTAAAAAAAACCCAAACCCTAACTCTAACCCAAACCCCAATGTAAGCCTCAACCTAACCCTAACTCAAACCCTAACTCTAACACTAACCCAAACCCTAACCCTAACCATAACCCTAATCCAACACCTCACCCTAACCCTAACTCTAAGCCAATCCCTAACCTAACCCTAACTCTAAACCAAACCCAAACCGTAACCCTAACACTGACTCTAACCCAAACCCTAATCTAACCCTAAACCTAACCCTAACTCAAACCCTAACTCTAACACTAACCCAAACCCTAACCCTAACCCTAACCCAAACCATAACCCAAATAGTAACCCTAATCCCAACCCTAACCCTAACATTCATCCTTATCCTAACCCTAACCCTAACCCTAACCTTAACACTAACCCTAATTGTAAACCTAACCCTAACCCTAACCCTAACCCTAACCCAAAACCAAACCCTAATCTTAACACAAACCCTAACCCTAATCCTAACCCTAACCATAACCCTAACCCTAACCCTAACCCAAACCCTAACCCTAACCCTAATCCTAACCCAAACCCTAACCCTAACCGTAACCCTAACCCTAACCCTAACCCAAACCCTAACCCTAACCCTAACCCTAACCCTAACCCTAACCGAAACCCTAACCCTAATCCTAACCCTAACCCTAACCCTAACCCTAACCCTAACCTTAACACTAACCCTAATTCTAAACCTAACCCAAACCTTAACCCTAACCCTAACCCTAATCCTAACCCTAACCGTAACCCTAACCCTAACCCTAACCCTAACCCTAACCCTAACTCAAACCGTAACCCTAACACTACCCCAAACCCTAACCCTAACCCTAACCCAAACCATAACCCAAATAGTAACCCAAATCCTAACCCTAACCCTAACCTTCATCCTTATCCTAAACCTAACCCTAACCCTAAGCTTAACACTAACCCTAATTGTAAACCTAACAATAACCCTAACCCTAACCCTAACCCTAACCCTAACCCAAACCCAAACCCTAATCTTAACACAAACCCTAAACCTAATCCTAACCCTAACCGTAACCCTAACCCTAACCCTAACCCTAACTCAAACCCTAACCCTAACCCTAACCCGAACCCGAACGCAAACCCTAACCCTAACCCTAAACCTAACCCAAACCCTAAACCTAACCATAACACTACTCCTAAACCAAACCCTAAATCTAACCCTATCCCTAAACCTAATCCTAACTCTAAACCTAACCCTAACCCTAACCCAAACCCTAACACTAACACTAAGCTTAACCCTAACACTAACACAAAACCTAACCCTAACACTAACCCTAATTCTAACTAAAACCCAAACCCTAACACTAACCCTAGCCCAAACCCTAATAATAACCCTAAACCTAAACCTAACCCCTAAGCCTAAACCTAACCCTAACCCAAACCCTAAGCCTAACCCTAACCCTAACCGAAACACTAATCCTAAACTTTACCCTAACCCTAATGCTAACCCTAAACCTAATTCAATCTCAAAACCTAACCCTAATCCTAAACCGAACCAAAACCCTAACCCTAACCCTAAACCTAACCCAAAACATAACCCACACCGAAACCCTAACCCTAACCCTAAACCTAACCAAAACCCACACCGTAAGCCTAACACTAACCCAAACCCTAACACTAACCCTACTCCTAACCCAAACCCTAACCCTAACCGTAACCCTAACCCTAACCCAAACCCTAACCCTAACCCTAACCCTAAACCTAACCGAAACCCTAACCCTAATCCTAACCCTAACCCTAACCCTAACCCTAACCCTAACCTTAACACTAACCCTAATTCTAAACCTAACCCTAACCTTAACCCCAACCCTTACCCTAATCCTAACCCTAACCGTAACCCTAACCCTAACCCTAACCCTAACCCTAAAACTAACTCAAACCGTAACTCTAACACTACCCCAAACCCTAACCCTAACCCTAACCCAAACCATAACCCAAATAGTAACCCAAATCCTAACCCTAACCCTAACCTTCATCCTTATCCTAAACCTAACCCTAACCCTAAGCTTAACACTAACCCTAATTGTAAACCTAACAATAACCCTAACCCTAACCCTAACCCTTACCATTACCCAAATAGTAACCCAAATCCAAACCCTAATCTTAACACAAACCCTAAACCTAATCCTAACCCTAACCGTAACCCTAACCCTAACCCTAACCCAAACCCTAACCCTAACCCTTATCCTAACCCAAATCCTAACCCTAACCCTAACCCTAACTCAAACCCTAACCATAACCCTAACCCTTACCCAAACCCTAACCCTAACCCTAAACCTAACCCTAACCCAAACCCTAACCCTAACCCTAACCGAAATCCTAACCCTAACCCTAACCCTAACCCTAACCCTAACCCTAACCTTAACACTAACCCTAATTCTAAACCTAACCCTAACCTTAACCCTAACCCTAACCCTAACCCTAATCCTAACCCTAACCGTAACCCTAACCCTAAACCTAACCCAAACCCTAACCCTAACCCTAACCCTAATCCTAACCCAAACCCTAACCCTAACCCTAACCCTAACCCAAAACCTAACCCTAATCCTAACCCTAACCCTAACACAAACCCTAACCCTAACCCTAATCCTAACCCTAATGCTAACCCTAAACCTAACCCTAACACTAACCCTAGTCCTAACCCTAACCCTAACCCAAACCCTAACACTAACCCTAACCCTAACCCTAACCCTAAATCAAACCCTAAAACTAACCCTAACTCTAACCCAAACCCAAACCCTAATCTTAACACAAACCCTAACCCTAATGTAACCCTAACCTTAACCCTAAACCTAACCCTAACCCAAACCCTAACACTAACCCTAACCCTAACCATAACCCTAAATCAAACCCTAACCCTCACCCTCACCCTAACCCTAACCCTAACCCTAACTGAAACACTTATCCTAAACCTAACCCTAACCCTAATGCTAACCCTAACCCTAATCCTAAACCTAACCCAAAACATAACCCAAACAGAAACCCTAACCCTAACCCAAACCCTAACCCTAACCCAACCCCTAACCTTCACCATAACTCTAACCCAAATCCGACTCTAACCCTAACCCTAACCCAAATCCTAACACTAACCCTAACCCTAACCATAACCCTAAATCAAAACCTAAACCTAAACCTAACCCTAACTCAAACCCTAACTCTAACACTAACCCAAACCCTAACACTAACCCTAACACAAACCCTAACCCAAATAATAACCCTAATCCTAACCCTAACCCTAACCCTCATCCTTATCCTAACCCTAACCCTAACCCTAACCCTAAACCTAAACCTAAGTCTAACCCAAACCCTAACCCTAACCCTAACCGTAAATGAAACACTAATCCTAAACCTAACCCTAACCCTAATGCTAACCCTAAACCTAATTCCAATTCAAACCCTAACCCTAACCCTAAACCTACCCCAAAACTTCACCCAACCAGAAACCCTTCCCCCAAACCTCACCCTAACCCTACACCCTAACTCTAACACTTACCCTAACCATAACCCAAACCTAAAACCAAACCCTAACCCTAATCCAAACCCTAACCCTAACACTAATCCTAGTCCTAACCCTAACCCTAACCCTAACCCTAACCCTAAAAGTAACCTTAACCCTTACCCAAACCCAAACTCTATACCTAAGTCTATTCGGAAGCCTGACGCTTACGCTAATCCTTACCCTTACCCTAACCATTACCCTAATCCTAGTCCTAACCCTAACCCTAACCCTAACCCTAAACCTAAACCTAACCTTAACCCTTACCGAAACCCAAACTCTAAACCTAACTCTAATCGGAACCCTAAACCTAACCCAAATCCTAACCCTAACCCTAACCATAAACCTAATCCAACACCTCACCCTAACCCTAACTCTAACCCAAACCCTAACCTAACCCTAA
>JAJHUQ010000033.1:14040000-14045000 GCA_035773235.1 Eospalax fontanierii
CTAACCCTAACCATAACCCAAACCTAAAGCCTAACACTAACCATAACCCTAATCCAACCCCTAACCCTAACCCTAACTCAAACATAAACCCTAACCTAACCCTAACCCTAACCCTAATCCTAGTCCTAACCCTACCCCTAACCCTAACCCTAAACCTAAACTTAGCCCTTACCCAAACCCAAACCCTAGACCTAACTCTAATCGGTACCCTAACCCTAACCCTTATCCTTACCCTAACGCTAACCCTAAGCCTTGACCTAACCTTACCCCTTACCCAAAACCAAACTCTAAACTTAACTCTAATCGGAACCCTTACCGTAAACCTAATCCTAACGCTAACCCTAACCATAAACCTAATCCAACACCTCACCCTAACCCTAACTCTAACCCAAACCCTAACCTAACCCTAAACCTAACCCTAACTCAAAACCTAACTCTAACACTAACCCTAACCCTAACCCTAACCCTAACCCAAACCTTAACCCTAAACCTAACCCTAACCCTAACCCAAACCCAAACCCTAACCCTAAGCCTAAACCTAACCCTAATGCTAACCCTAAACCTAACCCTAACACTAACCCTAGTCCTAACCCTAACGCTAACCCAAACCCTAACACAAACCCTAACCCTAATCCTAACCCTAAATCAAACCCTAAACCTAAACCTAAACCTAACCCGAAAACAAACCCTAACCCTAACCCTAACCCTAACTGAAACAGTAATCCTAAACCTAAACCTAACCCTAATGCTAACCCTAAACCTAATTCCAATTCAAACCCTAACCCTAACCCTAAACCTAACCCAAAACATAACCCAAACAGAAACCCTTACCCTAAACCTAACCCTAACCCTAAACCCTAACCCTAACACTTACCCTAACCATAACCCAAACCTAAAACCAAACCCTAACCCTAATCCAAACCCTAACCCTAACCCTAATCCTAGTCCTAACCCTAACCCTAACCCTAACCCTAACCCTAAAGGTAAACTTAACCCTTACCCAAACCCAAACTCTAAACCTAACTCTAATCGGAACCCTAACCCTAACCCTAATCCTAACCCTAACCCTAACCATAACCCTAATCCTAGTCCTAACCCTAACCCTAACCCTAACCCTAACCCTAACCCTAACCCAAACCTTAACCCTAAACCTAACCCTAAACCTAACCAAAACCCAAACCCTAAACCTAACCCTAATCCTAACCCTAATGCTAACCCTAAACCTTACCCTAACACTAACCCTAGTCCTAACCCTAACGCTAACCCAAACCCTAACACTAACCCTAACCCTAACCCTAACCCTAAATCAAACCCTAAACCTAAACCTAACCCTAACCCGAACCCAAACCCTAACCCTAACCCTAACTGAAACACTAATCCTAAACCTAACCCTAACCCTAATGCTAACCCTAAACCTAATTCCAATTCAAACCCTAACCCTAACCCTAAACCTAACCCAAAACATAACCCAAACAGAAACCCTTACCCTAAACCTAACCCTAACCCTAAACCCTAACCCTAACACTTACCCTAACCATAACCTAACCTTAACAGGTACCGAAACCCAAACTCTAAACCTAACTCTAATCGGAACCCTAACTCTAACCCTAATCCTAACCCTAACCCTAACCATAACCCTAATCCAACACCTCACCCTAACCCTAACTCTAACCCAAACACTAACCTAACCCTAACTCTAAAAAACACCCAAACCCTAACTCTAACCCAAACCCCAATGTAAGCCTAAACCTAACCCTAACTCAAACCCTAACTCTAACACTAACCCAAACCCTAACCCTAACCATAACCCTAATCCAACACCTCACCCTAACCCTAACTCTAACCCAAACCCTAACCTAACCCTAACTCTAAACCAAACCCAAACCGTAACCCTAACACTGACTCTAACTCAAACCCTAATCTAACCCTAAACCTAACCCTAATCCTAGTCCTAACCCTACCCCTAACCCTAACCCTAAACCTAAACTTAACCCTTACCCAAACCCAAACTCTAAACCTAACTCTAATCGGAACCCTAACCCTAACCCTAATCCTAACCCTAACCCTAACCCTAACCCTAAACCTAACCTTAACCCTTACCCAAACCCAAACTCTAAACCTTACTCTAATCGGAACCCTTACCGTAACCCTAATCCTAACCCTAACCCTAACCATAAACGTAATCCAACACCTCACCCTAACGCTAACTCTAACCCAAACCCTAACCTAACCCTAACTCTAAGCCAAACCCAAACCCTAACCCTAACCCTAACTCTAACCCAAACCCTAACCTAACCCTAAACCTCACCCTAACTCAAAACCTAACTCTAACACTAACCCAAATCCTAACCCTAAACCTAACCCAAACCATAACCCAAATAATAACCCTAATCCTAACCCTAACCCGAACCCTCATCCTTATCCTAACCCTAACCCTATCCCTAACCTTAACACTAACCCTAATTCTAAACCTAACCCTAACCTTAACCCTAACCCTAACCCAAAACCAAACCCTAATCTTAACACAAACCCTAACCCTAATCCTAACCCTAACCGTAACCCTAACCCTAACCCTAACCCTAACCCTAACCCTAACCCTAATCCTAACCCTAACCCAAATGCTAACCCTAACCCTAACCCTACCCCTAACCCTAACCTTAACCCTAACTCAAACCCAATCCCTAACCCTAACCCGAACCCGAACCCAAACCCTAACCCTAACCCTAAACCTAACCCAAACCCTAAACCTAACCCTAACACTACTCCTAAACCAAACCCTAAATCTAACCCTAATCCTAAACCTAATCCTAACTCTAAACCTAACCCTAACGCTAACCCAAACCCTAACACTAACACTAAAGTTAACCCTAACACTAACACAAAACCTAACCCTAACACTAACCCTAATTCTAACTAAAACCCAAACCCTAACACTAACCCTAACCCAAACCCTAATAATAACCCTAAACCTAAACCTAACCCCTAATCCTAACCCTAACCCTAACCCAAACCCTAACCCTAACCCTAACCCTAACCGAAACACTAATCCTAAACCTTACCCTAACCCTAATGCTAACCCTAAACCTAATTCAAACTCAAACCCTTACCCTAATCCTATCCCGAACCGTAACCCTAACCCTAACCCTTAACCTAACCCAAAACCTAAACCTAACCCTAACCCGAACCCAAACCCTAACCCTAACCCTAACCCTAACTGAAACACTAATCCTAAACCTAACTCTAACCCTAATGCTAACCCTAAACCTAATTCCAATTCAAACCCTAACCCTAACCCTAAACCTAACCCAAAACATAACCCAAACAGAAACCCTTACCCTAAACCTAACCCTAACCCTAAACCCTAACCCTAACACTTACCCTAAGCATAACCCAAACCTAAAACCAAACCCTAACCCTAATCCAAACCCTAACCCTAACCCTAATCCTAGTCCTAACCCTAACCCTAACCCTAACCCTAACCCTAAAGGTAACCTTAACCCTTACCCAAACCCAAACTCTAAACCTAACTCTAATCGGAACCCTAACCCTAACCCTAATCCTAACCCTAACCCTAACCATAACCCTAATCATAGTCCTAACCCTAATCCTAACCCTAACCCTAAACTTAAACCTAACCTTAACACGTACCGAAACCCAAACTCTAAACCTAACTCTAATCGGAACCCTAACCCTAACCCTAATCCTAACCCTAACCCTAACCATTACCCTAATCCAACACCTCACCCTAACCCTAACTCTAACCCAAACACTAACCTAACCCTAACTCTAAAAAAAACCCAAACCCTAACTCTAACCCAAACCCCAATGTAAGCCTCAACCTAACCCTAACTCAAACCCTAACTCTAACACTAACCCAAACCCTAACCCTAACCATAACCCTAATCCAACACCTCACCCTAACCCTAACTCTAACCCAAACCCTAACCTAACCCTAACTCTAAACCAAACCCAAACCGTAACCCTAACACTGACTCTAACCCAAACCCTAATCTAACCCTAAACCTAACCCTAACTCAAACCCTAACTCTAACACTAACCCAAACCCTAACCCTAACCCTAACCCAAACCATAACCCAAATAGTAACCCTAATCCTAACCCTAACCCTAACCTTCATCCTTATCCTAACCCTAACCCTAACCTTAACCTTAACACTAACCCTAATTGTAAACCTAACCCTAACCCTAACCCTAACCCTAACCCAAAACCAAACCCTAATCTTAACACAAACCCTAACCCTAATCCTAACCCTAACCATAATCCTAACCCTAACCCTAACCCAAACCCTAACCCTAACCCTAATCCTAACCCAAACCCTAACCCTAACCCTAACCCTAACCCTAACGCTAACCATAACCCTAACCCTAACCCAAACCCTAACCCTAACCCTAACCCTAACCGAAACCCTAACCCTAATCCTAACCCTAACCCTAACCCTAACCTTAACACTAACCCTAATTCTAAACCTAACCCTAACCTTAACCCTAACCCTAATCCTAACCCTAACCGTAACCCTAACCCTAACCCTAACCCTAACCCTAACCCTAACCCAAACCATAACCCAAATAGTAACCCAAATCCTAACCCTAACCCTAACCTTCATCCTTATCCTAAACCTAACCCTAACCCTAAGCTTAACACTAACCCTAATTGTAAACCTAACCCTACCCCTAACCCTAATCCTAACCCTAACCCTAACCCAAACCCAAACCCTAATCTTAACACAAACCCTAAACCTAATCCTAACCCTAACCGTAACCCTAACCCTAACCCTAACCCAAACCCTAACCCTAACCCTTATCCTAACCCAAACCCTAACCCTAACCCTAACCCTAACCCTAACCCTAACCCTAACCCTAACCCTAACCCAAACCCAAACCCTAATCTTAACACAAACCCTAAACCTAATCCTAACCCTAACCGTAACCCTAACCCTAACCCTAACTCAAACCCTAACCATAACCCTAACCCTTACCCAAAC
>JAJHUQ010000033.1:14055000-14057500 GCA_035773235.1 Eospalax fontanierii
ACCCTAACCTACCCCTAAACCTCACCCTAACTCAAAACCTACCTCTAACACTAACCCAAATCCTAACCCTAACCCTAACCCACACCATAACCCAAATAATAACCCTAATCCTAACCCTCACCCGAACCCTCATCCTTATCCTAACCCTAACCCTAACCCTAACCTTAACACTAACCCTAATTCTAAACCTAACCCTAACCTTAACCCTAACCCTAACCCAAAACCAAACCCTAATCTTAACACAAACCCTAACCCTAATCCTAACCCTAACCATAACCCTAACCCTAACCCTAACCCTAACCCTAACCCTAACCCTAACCCTAACCCTAACCCAAACGCTAACCCTAACCCTAACCCTACCCCTAACCATAACCCTAACCCTAACTCAAACCCAATCCCTAACCCTAACCCGAACCCAAACCCAAACCCTAACCCTAACCCTAAACCTAACCCAAACCCTAAACCTAACCCTAACACTACTCCTAAACCAAACCCTAAATCTAACCCTAATCCTAAACCTAATCCTAACTCTAAACCTAACCCTAACGCTAACCCAAACCCTAACACTAACACTAAACTTAACCCTAACACTAACACAAAACCTAACCCTAACACTAACCCTAACCCTAACCCTAACCCAAAATCAAACCCTAATCTTAACACAAACCCTAACCCTAATCCTAACCCTAACCATAACCCTAACCCTAACCCTAACCCAAACCCTAACCCTAACCCTAATTCTAACCCAAACCCTAACCCTAACCCTAACCCTAACCCTAACCCTAACCCTAACCCTAACCCAAACCCTAACCCTAACCCTAACCCTAACCGAAACCCTAACCCTAATCCTAAAACTAACCCTAACCCTAACCTTAACACTAACCCTAATTCTAAACCTAACCCTAACCTTAACCCTAACCCTAATCCTAACCCTAACCGTAACCCTAACCTTACCCCTAACCCTAACCCTAACCCTAACCCAAACCATAACCCAAATAGTAACCCAAATCCTAACCCTAACCCTAACCTTCATCCTTATCCTAAACCTAACCCTAACCCTAAGCTTAACACTAACCCTAATTGTAAACCTAACCCTAACCCTAACCCTAACCCTAACCCTAACCCAAACCCAAACCCTAATCTTAACACAAACCCTAAACCTAATCCTAACCCTAACCGTAACCCTAACCCTAACCCTAACCCAAACCCTAACCCTAACCCTTATCCTAACCCAAACCCTAACCCTAACCCTAACCCTAACCCTAACCCTAACCCTAACCCTAACCCTAACCCTAACCCAAACCCAAACCCTAATCTTAACACAAACCCTAAACCTAATCCTAACCCTCACCGTAACCCTAACCCTAACCCTAACTCAAACCCTAACCATAACCCTAACCCTTCCCCAACCCCTAACCCTAACCCTAACCCTAACCCTAACCCAAACCCTAACCCTAACCCTAACCGAAATCCTAACCCTAACCCTAACCCTAACCCTAACCCTAACCCTAACCTTAACACTAACCCTAATTCTAAACCTAACCCTAACCTTAACCCTAACCCTAACCCTAACCCTAACCCTAATCCTAACCCTAACCGTAACCCTAACCCTAACGCTAACCCAAACCCTAACCCTAACCCTAATCCTAACCCAAACCCTAACCCTAACCCTAACCCTAACCCAAAACCTAACCCTAACCCTAACCCTAACCCTAACACAAACCCTAACCCTAACCCTAATCCTAACCCTAACCGTAACCCTAACCCTAACCCTAACCCAAACCCTAACCCTACGCCTTATCCTAACCCAAACCCTATCCCTATCCCAAACCCTAACCCTAACCCTAACCCTAACCCTACCCCTAAATCAAACCCTAAACCTAACCCTAACCCTAACCCAAACCCAAACGCTAATCTTAACACAAACCCTAACCCTAATCCTAACCCTAACCTTAACCCTAAACCTAACCCTAACCCAAACCCTAACCCTAAACCTAATCCTAACCCAAACCCTAACCCTAACCCTAACCCTAACCCAAACCCTAACCCTAACCCTAACCCTAACACTAACCCAAACCCTAACTCTAACCCTAACCCTACCCATAACCCTAACCCTAACCCTAACTCAAACCCTAAACCTAACCCTAACCCGAACCCGAACGCAAACCCTAACCCTAACCCTAAACCTAACCCAAACCCTAAACCTAACCCTAACACTACTCCTAAACCAAACCCTAAATCTAACCCTAACCCTAAACCTAATCCTAACTCTAAACCTAACCCTAACCCTAACCCAAACCCTAACACTAACACTAAGCTTAACCCTAACAATAACACAAAACCTAACACTAACACTAACCCTAATTCTAACTAAAACCCAAACCCTAACACTAACCCTAGCCCAAACCCTAATAATAACCCTAAACCTAAACCTAACCCCTAATCCTAAACCTAACCCTAACCCAAACCCTAAGCCTAATCCTAACCCTAACCGAAACAC
>JAJHUQ010000033.1:14067500-14070000 GCA_035773235.1 Eospalax fontanierii
ACTTAACCCTTACCCAAACCCAAACTCTAAACCTAACTCTAATCGGAACCCTAACCCTAACCCTAATCCTAACCCTAACCCTAACCCTAACCCTAAACCTAACCTTAACCCTTACCCAAACCCAAACTCTAAACCTTACTCTAATCGGAACCCTTACCGTAACCCTAATCCTAACCCTAACCCTAACCATAACCCTAATCCAACACCTCACCCTAACCCTAACTCTAACCCAAACCCTAACCTAACCCTAACTCTAAACCAAACCCAAACCCTAACCCTAACCCTAACTCTAACCCAAACCCTAACCTAACCCTAAACCTAACCCTAACTCAAAACCTAACTCTAACACTAACCCAAATCCTAACCCAAACCCTAACCCAAACCATAACCCAAATAATAACCCTAATCCTAACCCTAACCCGAACCCTCATCCTTATCCTAACCCTAACCCTAACCCTAACCTTAACACTAACCCTAATTCTAAACCTAACCCTAACCTTAACCCTAACCCTAACCCAAAACCAAAGCCTAATCTTAACACAAACCCTAACCCTAATCCTAACCCTAACCATAACCCTAACCCTAACCCTAACCCTAACCCTAACCCTAACCCTAACCCTAACCCAAACGCTAACCCTAACCCTAACCCTACCCCTAACCATAACCCTAACCCTAACTCAAACCCAATCCCTAACCCTAACCCGAACCCAAACCCAAACCCTAACCCTAACCCTAAACCTAACCCAAACCCTAAACCTAACCCTAACACTACTCCTAAACCAAACCCTAAATCTAACCCTAATCCTAAACCTAATCCTAACTCTAAACCTAACCCTAACGCTAACCCAAACCCTAACACTAACACTAAACTTAACCCTAACACTAACACAAAACCTAACCCTAACACTAACCCTAACCCTAACCCTAACCCAAAACCAAACCCTAATCTTAACACAAACCCTAACCCTAATCCTAACCCTAACCATAACCCTAACCCTAACCCTAACCCAAACCCTAACCCTAACCCTAAATCTAACCCAAACCCTAACCCTAACCCTAACCCTAACCCTAACCCTAACCCTAACCCAAACCCTAACCCTAACCCTAACCCTAACCGAAACCCTAACCCTAATCCTAAAACTAACCCTAACCCTAACCTTAACACTAACCCTAATTCTAAACCTAACCCTAACCTTAACCCTAACCCTAATCCTAACCCTAACCGTAACCCTAACCCTAACCCTAACCCTAACCCTAACCCTAACCCTAACCCAAACCATAACCCAAATAGTAACCCAAATCCTAACCCTAACCCTAACCTTCATCCTTATCCTAAACCTAACCCTAACCCTAAGCTTAACACTAACCCTAATTGTAAACCTAACCCTAACCCTAACCCTAACCCTAACCCTAATCCTAACCATAACCCTAACCCAAACCCTAATCTTAACACAAACCCTAAACCTAATCCTAACCCTAACCGTAACCCTAACCCTAACCCTAACCCAAACCCTAACCCTAACCCTTATCCTAACCCAAACCCTAACCCTAACCCTAACCCTAACTCAAACCCTAACCATAACCCTAACCCTTACCCAAACCCTAACCCTAACCCTAAACCTAACCCTAACCCAAACCCTAACCCTAACCCTAACCGAAATCCTAACCCTAACCCTAACCCTAACCCTAACCCTAACCTTAACACTAACCCTAATTCTAAACCTAACCCTAACCTTAACCCTAACCCTAACCCTAACCCTAACCCTAATCCTAACCCTAACCGTAACCCTAATCCTAACCCTAACCCAAACCCTAACCCTAACCCTAATCCTAACCCAAACCCTAACCCTAACCCTAACCCTAACCCAAAACCTAACCCTAACCCTAACCCAAACCCTAACACTAACACTAAGCTTAACCCTAACAATAACACAAAACCTAACACTAACACTAACCCTAATTCTAACTAAAACCCAAACCCTAACACTAACCCTAGCCCAAACCCTAATAATAACCCTAAACCTAAACCTAACCCCTAATCCTAAACCTAACCCTAACCCAAACCCTAAGCCTAACCCTAACCCTAACCGAAACACTAATCCTAAACTTTACCCTAACTCTAATGCTAACCCTAAACCTAATTCAAACTCAAAACCTAACCCTAATCCTAAACCGAACCAAAACCCTAACCCTAACCCTAAACCTAACCCAAAACATAACCCACACCGAAACCCTAACCCTAACCCTAACCCTAACCCAAACCCACACCGTAAGCCTAACACTAACCCAAACCCTAACACTAACCCTAATCCTAACCCAAACCCTAACCCTAACCCTAACCCAAACTCAAACCCTAACCATAACCCTAACCCTAACCCAAACCCTAACCCTAACCCTAAACCTAACCCTAACCCAAACCCTAAACCTAACCCTAATCCTAACCCTAATGCTAACCCTAAACCTAACCATAACATAACCCTAGTCTTAACCCTAACCCTAA
>JAJHUQ010000033.1:14102500-14110000 GCA_035773235.1 Eospalax fontanierii
CCCAAAACATAACCCACACCGAAACCCTAACCCTAACCCTAACCCTAACCCAAACCCACACCGTAACCCTAACCCTAACCCAAACCCTAACACTAACCCTAATCCTACCCTTAAACCCTAACCCTAACCCTAACCATAACCCAAACCTAAAGCATAACCCTAACCGTAACCCTAATCCAACCCCTAACCCTAACCCTAACTCTAACATAAACCCTAACCTAACCCTAAACCTAACCCTAACCCTAATCCTAACCCTAACCCTAACCCTAACCCTAAACCTAACCTTAACCCTTACCCAAACGCAAACTCTAAACCTTACTCTAATCGGAACCCTTACCGTAACCCTAATCCTAACCCTAACCCTAACCATAACCCTAATCCAACACCTCACCCTAACCCTAACTCTAACCCAAACCCTAACCTAACCCTAACTCTAAACCAAACCCAAACCCTAACCCTAACCCTAACTCTAACCCAAACCCTAACCTAACCCTAAACCTAACCCTAACTCAAAACCTAACTCTAACACTAACCCAAATCCTAACCCTAAACCTAACCCAAACCATAACCCAAATAATAACCCTAATCCTAACCCTAACCCGAACCCTCATCCTTATCCTAACCCTAACCCTAACCCTAACCTTAACACTAACCCTAATTCTAAACCTAACCCTAACCTTAACCCTAACCCTAACCCAAAACCAAACCCTAATCTTAACACAAACCCTAACCCTAATCCTAACCCTAACCGTAACCCTAACCCTAACCCTAACCCTAACCCTAACCCTAACCCTAACCCTAACCCTAACCCAAACGCTAACCCTAACCCTAATCCTAACCCTAACCCTAACCCTAACCCTAACTCAAACCCAATCCCTAACCCTAACCCCAACCCAAACCCAAACCCTAACCCTAACCCTGAACCTAACCCAAACCCTAAACCTAACCCTAACACTACTCCTAAACCAAACCCTAAATCTAACCCTAATCCTAAACCTAATCCTAACTCTAAACCTAACCCTAACGCTAACCCAAACCCTAACACTAACACTAAACTTAACCCTAACACTAACACAAAACCTAACCCTAACACTAACCCTAATTCTAACTAAAACCCAAACTCTAACACTAACCCTAACCCAAACCCTAATAATAACCCGAAACCTAAACCTAACCCCTAATCCTAACCCTAACCCTAACTCAAAACCTAAACCTAACCCTAACCCTAACCGAAACACTAATCCTAAACCTTACCCTAAACCTAATGCTAACCCTAAACGTAATTCAAACTCAAACCCTAACCCTAATCCTAACCCGAACCGAAACCCTAACCCTAACCCTAATCCTAACCCAAAACATAAACCACACCGAAACCCTAACCCTAACCCTAACCCTAACCAAAACCCACACCGTAAGCCTAAACCTAACCCAAACCCTAACACTAACCCTAATCCTACACTTAAACCCTAACCCTAACCCTAACCATAAACCAAACCTAAAGCCTAACCCTAACCCTAATCCTAAAACTAACCCTAACCATAACCCTAATCCAACCCATAACCCTAAACCTAACTCTAACCCAAACCCTAACGTAAACCTATCCCTAACCCAAACCCAAACCCTAACCCTAACCCTAACCTTAACCCGAATCCTAACACTAACCCAAACCCTAACCCTAACCCAAACCTAAACCATAACCCAAATACTAACCCTAATCCTAACCCTAACCCTAACCCTCATCCTTATCCTAACCCTAACCCTAATCCTTACCCTTACCCAAACCCAAACTCTAAAACTAACCCTAATCCGAACCCTAACTGTAATCCTAATCCTAACCGTAACCCTAATCCTAACCCAACACCTAACCCTCACCCTAACTCTAACCCAAACCCGAACCCTAACCCTAACCCTAACCCAAATCCTAACCCTAACCCTAACCCTAACCCTAAGCCAAACCCTAACCCTAATCCAAACCCTAACGCAAAACCAAACCCTAATCCTAACCCTAAACTTAACCCAAAACCTCACCCTAACCCTAACCCTAACCCTAAACTTAACCATAACAATAACCCTAACTGTAAACCAAACCGAAACCTAAACCGTAAACTTTACCCTAATCGTAACTCAAAACCTAACCCTAACCCAAATCCAAACCCTAAACTTTACACTAACCCTAGCCCTAACACTAACCCAAATTCAAACCTAAGCCTAACCCTAACCCAAAACCTAACCCTAATCCTAACACTAACCCTAACTCTAACCCTACCCCAAACCCGAACCCTAACCCTAACCCTAACCCAAACCCTAACCCTAACCCTAACCCAAACCCTAACCCTAACCTTAACCCTAAACCAAACCCTAATCCTAACCCTGACCTTAACATTAACCCTAACCGAAAATCTAAACCCTAACCCTACTCCTAACCCTAACCCTAACCCTTACCCTTACCCAAACCCAAATCCTAAAACTAACCCTAATCCAAACCCTAACCCTAACCCTAATCCTAACCGTAACCCTAACCCTAACCCAACCCCTAACCCTCACCATAACTCTAACCCAAATCCGACTCTAACACAAACCCTAACCCAAATCCTAACCCGAACCCTAACCCTAACCCTAACCCAAACCCTAACCCTAACCCAAACCCTAAACAAAACCCAAACCCAAACCCTAACCCTAACGCTAACCCTAACCATAACCCTAACCCTAACACTAATGCTAAACCTAACCATAACCCTAACCCTAAACCTAACCAAACCTAAACCCTAACCCATACCCTAATCCTAACACTAACCCTAACACTAACCCTAACCGAAAACCTAAACCCTAACCCTACTCCTAACCCTAACCCTAACCCAAACCCTAACCCTAAACGTAACCTTAACCCAAACCCTAAACCTAACCTTAACCCAAACCCAAACCCTAATCTTAACACAAACCCTAACCCTAATCCTAACCCTAACCCTAACCCTAACACAAAACGTAACCCTAACCCTAACCCTAACCCTAACCCTAACACAAAACGTAACCCTAACCCTAACCCTAACCCTAACCAAAACCCTAACCCTAACCCTAACCCTAACCCTAACCCTAATCCTAACCCGAACCCAAACCCTAACCCTAACCCTAAACCTAACCCAAAACATAACCAAAACCGAAACCCTAACCCTAACCCTAACCCGAAACCCTAACCCTAACACTTACCCTAAACATAACCAAAACCTAAATCCAAACCCTAACCATAATCCTAACCCTAACCCTAACCCTAATCCAAATCCTAACCCTAACCCTAAACCTAACCCTAACCTTAACACTTACAAAACCCAAACTCTAAACCTAACTCTAATCGGAACCCTAACCCTAACCCTAATCCTAACCCTAACCCTAACCATAACACTAATCGAAAACCTCACGCTAACACTAACTCTAACTCAAACACACACCTAACCCTAACTCTAAACCAAACCCAAACCTAACCCTAACCCTAACTCTAACCCAAACCCTAACCTAACCCTACACCTAACCCTAACTCAAACCCTAACTCTAACACTAACACAAACCCTAACCCTAACCCTAACCCAAACCATAACCCAAATACTAACACTAATCCTAACCCTAACCCTAACCCTCATCCTTATCCTAACCCTAACCCTAACCCTAACCTTAATCCTAACCCTAATTCTAACCCGAACCGTAACCCTAACCCTAACCCTAACCCTAACCCAAACCCAAACCCTGATCTTAACACAAACCCTAACCCTAATCCTAACCCTAACCCTAACCAGACCCTAACCCTAACCCTAACCCTAACCCAAACCCTAACCCTAACACTAACCCTAACCCTAACCCTAACCCAAACCATAACCCTAACGCTAATCCTAACCCTAATGCTAACAATAAACCTAACCCTAACACTTACCCTACTCCTAACCGTAACCCTAACCCAAACCCTAACACTAACCCTAACCCTAACCTTAACCCTAAATCAAACCCTAACCCTAACCCTAACCCTAACCCTAACCCTAAACCTAACCCCTAAAGCTCACCATAACTCTAACCCAAATCCGACTCTAACCATAACCCTAACCTAAATCCTAACCCGAACCCTAACCCTAACCCTAACCCAAACCCTAACCCTAACCCAAAACCTAACCCAAACCCAAACCCTAACCCTAACCCTAAAGCTAACCCTAACCATAACCCTAACCCTAACCCTAATGCTAAACCTAACCATAACCCTAACCCTAACCCTAACCCTAAACCTAACCCTAACCCAAACCCTAACCCTAACCCTAACCCTAACCCTAACCCTAACCCAAACCCTAACCCTAACCCTAACCCAAACCCTAACCCTAACCTTAACCCTAAACCAAACCCTAATCCTAACCCTAACCCTAACTTTAACCCTAACCGAAAATCTAAACCCTAACCCTACTCCTAACCCTAACCCTAACCCTTACCCTTACCCAAACCCAAATCCTAAAACTAACCCTAATCCAAACCCTAACCCTAACCCTAATCCTAACCGTAACCCTAACCCTAACCCAACCCCTAACCCTCACCATAACTCTAACCCAAATCCGACTCTAACACAAACCCTAACCCAAATCCTAACCCGAACCCTAACCCTAACCCTAACCCAAACCCTAACCCTAACCCAAACCCTAAACAAAACCCAAACCCAAACCCTAACCCTAACGCTAACCCTAACCATAACCCTAACCCTAACACTAATGCTAAACCTAAACATAACCCTAACCCTAAACCTAACCAAACCTAAACCCTAACCCATACCCTAATCCTAACACTAACCCTAACACTAACCCTAACCGAAAACCTAAACCCTAACCCTACTCCTAACCCTAACCCTAACCCAAACCCTAACCCTAAACGTAACATTAACCCAAACCCTAACCCTAACCTTAACCCAAACCCAAACCCTAATCTTAACACAAACCCTAACCCTAATCCTAACCCTAACCCTAACCCTAACACAAAACGTAACCCTAACCCTAACCCTAACCCTAACCCTAACACAAAACGTAACCCTAACCCTAACCCTAACCCTAACCCTAACCCAAACCCTAACCCTAACCCTAACCCTAACCCTAACCCTAATCCTAACCCGAACCCAAACCCTAACCCTAACCCTAAACCTAACCCAAAACATAACCAAAACCGAAACCCTAACCCTAACCCTAACCCGAAACCCTAACCCTAACACTTACCCTAAACATAACCAAAACCTAAATCCAAACCCTAACCATAATCCTAACCCTAACCCTAACCCTAATACAAATCCTAACCCTAACCCTAACCCTAAACTTAACCCTAACCTTAACACTTACAAAACCCAAACTCTAAACCTAACTCTAATCGGAACCCTAACCCTAACCCTAATCCTAACCCTAACCCTAACCATAACACTAATCGAACACCTCACGCTAACACTAACTCTAACTCAAACACACACCTAACCCTAACTCTAAACCAAACCCAAACCTAACCCTAACCCTAACTCTAACCCAAAGCCTAACCTAACCCTATACCTAACCCTAACTCAAACCCTAACTCTACAACTAACACAAACCCTAACACTAACCCTAACCCAAACCATAACACAAATACTAACACTAACCCTAACCCTAACCCTAACCCTCATCCTTATCCTAATCCTAACCCTAACCCTAACCCTAACCCTAACCTTAACCCTAACCCTAATTCTAACCCGAACCGTAACCCTAACCCTAACCCTAACCCTAACCCAAACCCAAACCGTGATCTTAACACAAACCCTAACCCTAATCCTAACCCTAACCCTAACCAGACCCTAACCCTAACCCTAACCCTAACCCAAACCCTAACCCTAACCCTAACCCTAACCCTAACGCAAACCATAACCCTAACGCTAATCCTAACCCTAATGCTAACCCTAAACCTAACCCTAACACTTACCCTACTCCTAACCGTAACCCTAACCCAAACCCTAACACTAACCCTAACCCTAACCTTAACCCTAAATCAAACCCTAACCCTAACCCTAACCCTAACCCCAACCATAACCCTACCCCTAACCGCTAAACCTCACCATAACTCTAACCCAAATCCGACTCTAAACATAACCCTAACCCAAATCCTAACCCGAACCCTAACCATAACCCTAACCCAAACCCTAACCCTAACCCAAACTCTAACCCAAACTCAAACCCTAACCCTAACCCTAAAGCTAACGCTAACCATAACTATAACCCTAACCCTAATGCTAAACCTAACCATAACCCTAACCCTAACCCTAACCCTAACCCTAACACTAACCCTAACCCTAACCCAAACCCTAACCCTAACCCTACCCCTAACCTTAACCCAAACCGTAAGCCTAACCCTAATCCTAACCCTAATGCAAACCCTAAACCTAACCCTAACACTAACCCTAGTCTTAACCCTAACCCTAACCTAAACCCTAACAAAAACCCTAACCCTAACCCTAAATCAAAACCTAAACCTAACCCTAACCCTAACCTTAACCCAAACCCTAACCCTAACCCTAACCCTAACTGAAAAACTAATCCTAAACCTAAACCTAACCCTAATGCTAACCCTAAACCTAATTCCAACTCAAACCCTAACCCTAACCCTAAACCTAACCCAAAACATAATCCAAACCGAAACCCTAACCTTAAACCTAACCCTAACCCTAAACCCTAACCCTAACCCTGACCCTAACCATAACCCAAACCTAAAACCAAACCCTAACCCTAATCCTAACCCTAACCCTAGCCCTAATCCTAGTCCTAACCCTAACGCTAACCATAACCCTAAACCTAACCTTAACCCTTACCCAAACCCAAACTCTAAACCTAACTCTAATCGGAACCCTAACCCTAACCCTAATCCTAACCCTAACCCTAACCATAACCCTAATCCTAATCCTAACCCTAACCCTAACCCTAACCCTAACCCTAACCCTAATCCTAACCCAAAACCTAACCCTAACCCTAACCCTAACCCTAACCCTAACCCAAACCCTAACCCTAACACTAACCCTAACCCAAAACCTAACCCTAACCCTAACCCTAACCCTAACCCAAACCCTAACTGAAACACTTAACCTAAATCTAACCCTAACCCTAATGCTAACCCTAAACCTAATTCAAACTCAAACCCTAACCCTAATCCTAACCTTAACCCTAACCCTAACCCTAACCCTAACCCTAAACCTAACCCAAAACATAACCCAAACCGAAAACCTAACCCTAACCCTAACCGTAACCCTAATCCTAACCCTAACCCTAACCCTAATCCTAGTCCTAACCCTAACCCTAACCCAAACCCTAACCTTAACCCTTACCCAAAACCAAACTCTAAACCTAACTCTAATCGGAACCCTAACCCTAACCCTAATCCTAACCCTAACCCTAACCATAACCCTAATCCAACACCTCACCCTAACCCTAACTCTAACCCAAACCCTAACCTAACCCTAACACTAAACCAAACCCA
>JAJHUQ010000033.1:14115000-14117500 GCA_035773235.1 Eospalax fontanierii
AACCCTAACCCAAACCCTAACCCTAACCCTAATCCTAACTCAAACCCTAACCCTAACCCTAACCCTAACTCAAACCCTAACCATAACCCTAACCCTAACCCAAACCCTAACGCTAACCCTAACCCTAACCCTAACCCAAACCCTAACCCTAACCCTAACCCTAACCCTAACCGAAAACCTAACCCTAACCCTAACCCTAAACCTAACCCTAACCCTAATCCTAACCTTAACACTAACCCTAATTCTAAACATAACCCTAACCTTAACCCTAAACCTAACCCTAATCCTAACGCTAACCGTAACCATAACCCTAACCCTAACCCAAACCCTAACCCTAACCCTAATCCTAACCCAAACCCTAACCCTAACCCTAACCCTAACCCTAACCCAAACCCTAACCCTAACCCTAACCCTAACCCTAACCCTAACACAAACCCTAACCCTAACCCTAATCCTAACCCTAATGCTAACCCTAAACCTAACTCTAACACTACCCCTAGTCCTAACCCTAACCCTAACCCAAACCCTAACACTAACCCTAACCCTAACCCTAACCCTAAATCAAACCCTAAACCTAACCCTAACCCTAATGCTAACCTTAACCCTAATTCAAAATCAAACCCTAACCCTAATCCTAACCCTAACCCTAACCCTAAACCTAACCCTAAACCTAAACCTAACCCAAAACATAACCCAAACCGAAACCCTAACCCTAACCCTAACCCTAACCCTAATCCTAACCCTAACCCTAAACCTAATCCTAGTACTAACCCTAACCCTAACCCTAACCTTAAACCTTACCCAAACCCAAACTCTAAACCTACCTCTAATTGGAACCCTAACCCTAACCCTAACCCTAACCCTAACCGAAACACTAATCCTAAACCTAACCCTAACCCTAATGCTAACCCTAAACCTAATTCAAACTCAAACCCTAACCCTAATCCTAACCTGAACCGAAAACCTAACCCTAACCCTAAACCTAACCCAAAACATACCCCACACCGAAACCCTAACCCTAACCCTAACCCTAACCCAAACCCACACCGTAACCCTAACCTTAACCCAAACCCTAACACTAACCCTAATCCTACCCTTAAACCCTAACCCTAACCCTAACCATAACCCAAACCTAAAGCCTAACCCTAACCATAACCCTAATCCAACCCCTAACCCTAACCCTAACTCTAACATAAACCCTAACCTAACCCTAACCCTAACCCTAATCCTAGTCCTAACCCTACCCCTAACCCTAACCCTAAACCTAAACTTAACCCTTACCCAAACCCAAACTCTAAACCTAACTCTAATCGGAACCCTAACCGTAACCCTAATCCTAACCC
This sequence comes from Eospalax fontanierii, assembly GCA_035773235.1. NCBI lineage: Eukaryota > Metazoa > Chordata > Mammalia > Rodentia > Spalacidae > Eospalax > Eospalax fontanierii. Next base: position 14,116,344 of record JAJHUQ010000033.1, read on the forward strand.
TAACCCTAACCATAACCCTAATCCAACACCTCACCCTAACCCTAACTCTAACCCAAACCCTAACCTAACCCTAACTCTAAACCAAACCCAAACCCTAACCCTAACCCTAACCCTAACCCAAACCCTAACTGAAACACTTATCCTAAATCTAACCCTAACCCTAATGCTAACCCTAAACCTAATTCAAACTCAAACCCTAACCCTAATCCTAACCTTAAACCTAACCCTAACCCTAACCCTAACCCTAAACCTAACCCAAAACATAACCCAAACCGAAAACCTAACCCTAACCCTAACCGTAACCCTAACCTTAACCCTTACCCAAACCCAAACTCTAAACCTAACTCTAATCGTAACCCTAACCCTAACCCTAATCCTAACCCTAACCCTAACCATAACCCTAATCCAACACCTCACCCTAACCCTAACTCTAACCTAAACCCTAACCTAACTCTAACACTAAACCAAACCCATACCCTAACCCTAACCCTAACTGTAACCAAACCCTAACCTAACCCAAACCCAATCCCTAATCTTAACACAAACCCTAACCCTAACCCTAACCCTAACCCTAACCCGCAACCAAACCCTAACCCTAACCATAACCCTAAACCAAACCCTAAACCTAACCCTAACTCTAACCCTAACCCTAACACAAACCCTAACCCTAAACCTAATCCTAACCCTAATGCTAACCCTAAACCTAACCCTATCACTAACCCTATTCCTAACCCTAACCCTAACCCAAACCCTAACACTAACCCTAACCTTAACCCTAACCCTAAATCAAACCCTAACACTAACCCTAAACCTAACCCGTACCCAAACCCTAACCCTAACACTAAGCCTAAATGAAACACTAATCCTAAACCTAACCCTAACCCTAATGCTAACCCTAAACCTAATTCAAACTCAAACCATAACCCTATTCCTAACCCGAACCCAAACCCTAACCCTAACCCTAAACCTAACCCAAAACATAACCCAAACCGAAACCCTAACCCTAACCCTAACCCTAACCCTAACCCTAAACCCTAACCCTAACACTAACCCTAACCATAACCCAAACCTAAACCCAAACCCTAACCCTAACCCTAACCCTAACCCTAACCCTAAACATAACCCAAAACATAACCCAAACCGAAAACCTAACCCTA
>JAJHUQ010000033.1:14120000-14125000 GCA_035773235.1 Eospalax fontanierii
TAACCCTAACCCTAATCCTAACCCTAACCCTAAACCTAATCCTAGTACTAACCCTAACCCTAACCCTAACCTTAAGCCGTACCCAACCCCAAACTCTAAACCTGACTCTATTTGGAACCCTAACCCTAACCCTAAGCCTAACCCTAACCGTAACACTAATCCTAAACCTAACCCTAACCCTAATGCTAACCCTAAACCTAATTCAAACTCAAACCCTAACCCTAATCCTAACCTGAACCGAAAACCTAACCCTAACCCTAAACCTAACCCAAAACATACCCCACACCGAAACCCTAACCCTAACCCTAACCCTAACCCAAACCCACACCGTAACCCTAACCTTAACCCAAACCCTAACACTAACCCTAATCCTACCCTTAAACCCTAACCCTAACCCTAACCCTAACCCAAACCTAAAGCCTAACCCTAACCATAACCCTAATCCAACCCCTAACCCTAACCCTAACTCTAACATAAACCCTAACCTAACCCTAACCCTAACCCTAATCCTAGTCCTAACCCTACCCCTAACCCTAACCCTAAACCTAAACTTAACCCTTACCCAAACCCAAACTCTAAACCTAACTCTAATCGGAACCCTAACCGTAACCCTAATCGTAACCCTAACCCTAACCATAACCCTAATCCAACACCTCACCCTAACCCTAACTCTAACCCAAACCCTAACCTAACCCTAACTCTAAACCAAACCCAAACCCTAACCCTAACCCTAACCCTAACCCAAACCCTAACTGAAACACTTATCCTAAATCTAACCCTAACCCTAATGCTAACCCTAAACCTAATTCAAACTCAAACCCTAACCCTAATCCTAACCTTAAACCTAACCCTAACCCTAACCCTAACCCTAAACCTAACCCAAAACATAACCCAAACCGAAAACCTAACCCTAACCCTAACCGTAACCCTAACCTTAACCCTTACCCAAACCCAAACTCTAAACCTAACTCTAATCGTAACCCTAACCCTAACCCTAATCCTAACCCTAACCCTAACCATAACCCTAATCCAACACCTCACCCTAACCCTAACTCTAACCTAAACCCTAACCTAACTCTAACACTAAACCAAACCCATACCCTAACCCTAACCCTAACTGTAACCAAACCCTAACCTAACCCAAACCCAATCCCTAATCTTAACACAAACCCTAACCCTAACCCTAACCCTAACCCTAACCCGCAACCAAACCCTAACCCTAACCATAACCCTAAACCAAACCCTAAACCTAACCCTAACTCTAACCCTAACCCTAACACAAACCCTAACCCTAAACCTAATCCTAACCCTAATGCTAACCCTAAACCTAACCCTATCACTAACCCTATTCCTAACCCTAACCCTAACCCAAACCCTAACACTAACCCTAACCTTAACCCTAACCCTAAATCAAACCCTAACACTAACCCTAAACCTAACCCGTACCCAAACCCTAACCCTAACACTAAGCCTAAATGAAACACTAATCCTAAACCTAACCCTAACCCTAATGCTAACCCTAAACCTAATTCAAACTCAAACCATAACCCTATTCCTAACCCGAACCCAAACCCTAACCCTAACCCTAAACCTAACCCAAAACATAACCCAAACCGAAACCCTAACCCTAACCCTAACCCTAACCCTAACCCTAAACCCTAACCCTAACACTAACCCTAACCATAACCCAAACCTAAACCCAAACCCTAACCCTAACCCTAACCCTAACCCTAACCCTAAACATAACCCAAAACATAACCCAAACCGAAAACCTAACCCTAACCCTAAACTTAACCCTTACCCAAACCCAAACTCTAAACCTAATTCTAATCGGAACCCTAACCCTAACCCTAATCCTAACCCTAACCCTAACCATAACCCTAATCCAACACCTCACCCTAACCCTAACTCTAACCCAAACCCTAAACTAACCCTAACTCTAAACCAAACCCAAACCCTAACCCTAACCCTAACTCTAACCCAAAACCCAATGTAAGCCTAAACCTAACCCTAACTCAAACCCTAACTCTAACACTAACCCAAACCCTAACACTAACCCTACCCCAAATCTTACCCCACATAACAACCCTAATCCTCACCCTACCCCTAACCCTCCTCCTTATCCCAACCCTAACCCTAACCCTAACCCTAACACTAAACCTAAGTCTAACCCTAACCCTAACCCTAACCCTCACCCAAAACCTAACCCTAACACTAACCCTAACCATAATCTCAACACTAACCATAACCCTAATACTAACCCAGATTCAAACCTAACCCTAACCCTAACCCTAACCTTAACCCTAACCCTAACCCTCACCCTAACCCAAACCCTAACCCTAACCCTAATCCTAACCCTAATGCTAACCCTAAACCTAATTCAAACTGAAACCATAACCCTATTCCTAACCCGAACCCAAACCCTAACCCTAACCCTAAACCTAACCCAAAGCATAACCCAAACCGAAACCCTAACCCTAACCCTAATCCTAACCCTAAACCCTAACCCTAACCATAACTCAAACCTAAACCCAAACCCTAACCCTAATCCTAACACTATCCCTAACACTAATCCTAGTCCTAACCCTAACCCTAACCCTAACCCTATCCCTAACCCTAACCCTAACCCTAACCTTAACCCTTACCCAAACCCAAACTCTAAACCTAACTCTAATCGGAACCCTAACCCTAACCCTAATCCTAACCCTAACCCTAACCATAACCCTAATCCAACACCTCACCCTAACCCTAACTCTAACCCAAACCCTAACCTAACAATAACTCTAAACCAAACCCAAACCCTAACCCTAACCCTAACTCTAACCCAAACCCCAATGTAAGCCTAAACCTAACCCTAACTCAAACCCTAACTCTAACACTAACCCAAACCCTAACCCTAACCCTAACATTAACCCTAACCCAAACCAAAACCCTAACCCTAATCCTAACCCTAATGCTAACCCTAAACCTAACTCAAACTCAAACCCTAACCCAAATCCTAACCCTAAACCTAACCCTAACCCTAACCCTAACCGTAACACTAACCGAACCCGAACGCAAACCATAACCCTAACCCGAAACTTAACCAAAAACCTAAACCTAAACGTAATCCTAAACCAAACCGTAACCCTAACACTAACCCTAACCCTAACCCTAACGCAAACGCTAACCCTAACACTAACCCAAAACCTAAACCTAACGCTAAACCTAACCCTAACCATAAACCAATCCCTAACCCTAACCCTAAACCTAAACTTAACCCCTAACACCTAACCCCAAACACTAAACCAAACCCTAACCCTAACCCTAACCCTAACCCTAATCATAGTCCTAACCCTAACCCTAACCCTAACCCTAACCCTAACCCTAATCTAAACCTAAACCTAACCCTAACTCAAACCCTAACTCTAACACTAACCCAAACCCTAACCCAAACCATAACCCAAATAAAAACCCTAATCCTAACCCTAACCCTTACTCTCATCCTTATCCTAACCCTAACCCTAACCGTAACTCTAACGGTAACCCTAATTCTAACCCTAACCCTAATCCTCACAGAAAACCTAACCCAAACCCTAACCCTAACCATAATCTTAACACCAACCCTAACCCTAACCCTAACCCTAACCCTAAACCTAACCCTAACCCTAACCTTAACCCTAACCCTAATTCTAACCCTATCCCTAACCCTAACCCTAACCCAAACCCTCACCCTAACCCAAACCCAAACCCGAATCTTAACACAAACCCTAACTCTAACCCTAACCCTAACCCTAACCCTAACGCTAACCCTAACCCTAATGCTAACCCTAAACCTAACCCTAAAACTAACCCTACTCCTAACCCTAGCCCTAACACTAACCCTAATCCTAACCTTAACCCTAAATCAAACCCTAACCCTAACCCTAACCCTAACCCGAACCCAAACCCTAACCCTAAACCTAACCCTAACTGAAACACTTATCCTAAACCTAACCCTAACCCTAATGCTAACCCTAAACCTAATTCAAACTCAAACCCTAACCCTAATCCTAACCCATCTCAAACCCTAACCCTAACCCTAAAACTAACACAAAACATAACCCAAACCGAAACCGTAACCCTAACCCTAACCCTAACCCTAACCCTAACCCAAACCCTAACCCTAACCCTAACCCTAACCCTAACCCTAACCCTAACCTTAACATTACCCAAACCCAAACTCTAAACCTAACTCTAATCGGAACCCTAACCCTAAACCTAATCCTAACCCTAAAAAACCATAACCCTAATCCAACACCTCACCCTAACCCTAACTCTAACCCAAACCCTAACCTAACCCTAACTCTAAACCAAACCCAAACCCTAACCCTAACCCTATCTCTAACCCAAACCCTAACCTAACCCTAAACCTAACCCTAACTCAAACCCTAACTCTAACATTAACCCAAACCCTAACCCTAACACTAACCCAAACCACAACCCAAATAATAACCCTAATCCTAACCCTAACCCTAACTCTCATCCTTATTCTAACCCTAACCCTAACCCTAAACCTAACCCTAACACTAACCCAAACCCTAACCCTAACCCTAACCCTAACCCTATTCCTAACACTAACCCCAACCCTAACCCAAACCCTAAACCTAACACTAACCCATACCTTAACACTAACCCTAACCCTAAGCCTAAACCTAACCCAAACACGAACCCTAAACTTAACCATAATCGTAACCCTAACCCTAACCCTAATCCTAACCCTAACCCAAACTCTAACACTAACCCTAACCCAAACACTTATAATAACCCTAAACCTAAACCTAACCCCTAGTCCTAACCCTAACCCTAACCCAAACCCTAACCCTAACCCTAACCGAAACACTAATCCTAAACCTAACCCTAACCCTAATGCTAACCCTAAACCTAATTCAAACTCAAACCCTAACCCTAATCCTAACCCGAACCGAAATCCTAACCCTGACCCTAAACCTAACCCAAAACATAACCCACAACGAAACCCT
>JAJHUQ010000033.1:14137500-14140000 GCA_035773235.1 Eospalax fontanierii
CTCTAAACCATACCCAAACCGTAACCCTAACACTGACTCTAACCCAAACCCTAATCTAACCCTAAACCTAACCCTAACTCAAACCCTAACTCTAACACTAACCCAAACCCTAACCCTAACCCTAACCCAAACCATAACGCAAATAGTAACCCTTATCCTAACCCTAACCCTAACCCTGATCCTTATCCTAACCCTAACCCTAACCCTAACCTTAACACTAACCCTAATTGTAAACCTAACCCTAAAACAAACCCTAACCCTAACCCTAACCCTAATCCTAACCCTAATGCTAACCCTAAACCTAACACTGACACTAACCCTAGTCCTAACCCTAACCCTAACCCAAACCCTAACACTAACCCTAACCCTAACCCTAACCCTATCTCTAACCCAAACCCTAACCTACCCCTAAACCTAACCCTAACTCAAACCCTAACTCTAACACTAACCCAAACCCTAACCCTAAAACTAACCCAAACCATAACCCAAATAATAACCCTAATCCTAACCCTAACCCTAACCCTCATCCTTATTCTAACCCTAACCCTAACCCTAAACCTAACCCTAACACTAACCCAAACCCTAACCCTAACCCTAACCCTATTCCTAACACTAACCCTAACCCTAACCCAAACCCTAAACCTAACACTAACCCAAACCTTAACCCAAACCCTAACCCTAACCCTAACCCTAACCCTAACCCAAACCCTAACTGAAACACTTATCCTAAATCTAACCCTAACCCTAATGCTAACCCTAAACCTAATTCAAACTCAAACCCTAACCCTAATCCTAACCTTAAACCTAACCCTAACCCTAACCCTAACCCTAAACCTAACCCAAAACATAACCGAAACCGAAAACCTAACCCTAACCCTAACCGTAACCCTAACCTTAACCCTTACCCAAACCCAAACTCTAATCCTAACTCTAATCGGAACCCTAACCCTAAACCTAATCCTAACCCTAAAAAACCATAACCCTAATCCAACACCTCTCCCTAACCCTAACTCTAACCCAAACCCTAATCTAACCCTAACTCTAAACCAAACCCAAACCCTAACCCTAACCCTAACTTAACCCAAACCCTATCCTAACCCTAAACCTAACCCTAACTCAAACCCTAACTCTAACACTAACCCAAACCCTAACCCTAACACTAACCCAAACCATAACCCAAATAATAACCCTAATCCTAACCCTAACCCTAACCCTCATCCTTATTCTAACCCTAACCCTAACCCTAAACCTAACCCTAACACTAACCCAAACCCTAACCCTAACCCTAACCCTAACCCTACTCCTAACACTAACCTTAACCCTAACCCAAACCCTAAACCTAACACTAACCCAAACCTTAACACTAACCCTAACCCTAAGCCTAATCCTAACCCAAACACGAACCCTACACTTAACCATAATCGTAACCCTAACCCTAACCCTAACCCTAATCCTAACCCTAACCCAAACTCTAACACTAACCCTAACCCAAACCCTTATAATAACCCTAAACCTAAACCTAACCCCTAATCCTAACCCTAACCCTAACCCAAACCCTAACCCTAACCCTAACCGAAACACTAATCCTAAACCTACCCCTAACCCTAATGCTAACCCTAAACCTAATTCAAACTCAAACCCTAACCCTAATCCTAACCCGAACCGAAATCCTAACCCTAACCCTAAACCTAACCCAAAACATAACCCACACCGAAACCCTAACCCTATCCCTAACCCTAACCCAAACCCACACCGTAAGCCAAACCCTAACCCAAACCGTAACACTAACCCTAATCCTACCCTTTAACCCTAACCCTAACCCTAACCATAACCCAAAACTAAAGAATAACCCTAACCCTAATCCTAAACCTAACCCTAACCATAACCCTAATCCAACCCATAACCCTAACCCTAACTCTAACCCAAACCCTAACCTAACCCTAACCCTAACCCAAACCCAAACCCTAACCTTAACCCTAACTCTAACCCAAATCCTAACCGTAACCCTAACCCTAACCCAACCCCTAACCATCACCCTAACTCTAACCCAAACCCTAACCCTAACCCAAATCCTAACCCTAACCCTAACCCTAAACTTAACCCAAACCCTAACCCTAACCCTAACCGTAAACCTAACCATAACCCAAACCCTAACCATAAACAAAACCCAAACCTAAACCCTAAACTTTACCCTAATCGTAACTCAAACCCTAACCCTAACCCAAATCCAAACCATAAACTTTACACTATCCTTAGCCCTAACACTAACCCAAATTCAAACCTAAGCCTAACCCTAACCCAAACCCTAACCCTAATCCTAACCCTAACCCTTACCATAACCCTAACACTATCCCTTTCTGTAACCCTAACGCTAACCCTAACCCGAACCCCAACCCTTACCCTAACCCTACCACTAACCTAAACCTTAACCCTAATCTTAACCCTAAACCAAACCCTAACCCTAACCCTAACATTAACCCTAACCGAAAACCTAAACCTA
>JAJHUQ010000033.1:14145000-14147500 GCA_035773235.1 Eospalax fontanierii
CCTAACCCTAATGCTAACCCTAAACCTAATTCCAATTCAAACCCTAACCCTAAACCTAAACCTAACCGAAAACATAACCCAAACCGAAACCCTTACCCTAAACCTAACCCTAACCCTAAACCCTAACCCTAACACTTACCCTAACCATAACCCAAACCTAACCCTAACCCTAACCCAAACCCTAACCCTAACCCTAACCCTAACCCTAACCCTAACCCAAACCCTAACCCTAACCCTAATCCTAACCCTAATGCTAACCCTAAACCTAACACTAACACTAACCCTAGTCCTAACCCTAACCCTAACCCAAACCCTAACACTAACACTAACCCTAACCCTAACCCTATCTCTAACCCAAACCCTAACCCTAACCCTAACCTAACCCCAAACTCTAAACCTAACTCTAATCGGAATCCTAACACTAACCCTAATCCTAACCTTAACCCTAACCATAACCCTAATCCAACAGCTCACACTAACCCTAACTCTAACCCAAACCCTAACCTAACCCTAACTCTAAACCAAACCCAACACCTAACCCTAACTCTAACTCTAACCCAAACCCCAATGTAAGCCTAAACCTAACCCTAACTCAAACCCTAACTCTAACACTAACCCAAACCCTAACCCTAACCATAACCCTAATCCAACACCTCACCCTAACCCTAACTCTAACCCAAAACCTAACCTAACCCTAACTCTAAACCATACCCAAACCGTAACCCTAACACTGACTCTAACCCAAACCCTAATCTAACCCTAAACCTAACCCTAACTCAAACCCTAACTCTAACACTAACCCAAACCCTAACCCTAACCCTAAGCCAAACCATAAACCAAATAGTAACCATTATCCTAACCCTAACCCTAACCTTCATCCTTATCCTAACCCTAACCCAAAACCTAAACCTAACCCTAACACAAACCCTAACCCAAACCCTAACCATAAAGCTAACCCTAACACTATTCCTAACACTAACCCTAACCCTAACCCAAACCCGAAACCTAACACTAACCCAAACCTTAACCCAAACCCTAACCCTAACCCTAACCCTATCCCAAACCCTAACTGAAACACTTATCCTAAATCTAACCCTAACCCTAATGCTAACCCTAAACCTAATTCAAACTCAAACCCTAACCCTAATCCTAACCTTAAACCTAACCCTAACCCTAACCCTAACCCTAAACCTAACCCAAAACATAACCGAAACCGAAAACCTAACCCTAACCCTAACCGTAACCCTAACCTTAACCCTTACCCAAACCCAAACTCTAATCCTAACTCTAATCGGAACCCTAACCCTAAACCTAATCCTAACCCTAAAAAACCATAACCCTAATCCAACACCTCTCCCTAACCCTAACTCTAACCCAAACCCTAACCTAACCCTAACTCTAAACCAAACCCAAACCCTAACCCTTACCCTATCTTAACCCAAACCCTATCCTAACCCTAAACCTAACCCTAACTCAAACCCTAACTCTAACACTAACCCAAACCCTAACCCTAACACTAACCCAAACCATAACCCAAATAATAACCCTAATCCTAACCCTAACCCTAACCCTCATCCTTATTCTAACCCTAACCCTAACCCTAAACCTAACCCTAACACTAACCCAAACCCTAACCCTAACCCTAACCCTAACCCTACTCCTAACACTAACCTTAACCCTAACCCAAACCCTAAACCTAACACTAACCCAAACCTTAACACTAACCCTAACCCTAAGCCTAATCCTAACCCAAACACGAACCCTACACTTAACCATAATCGTAACCCTAACCCTAACCCTAACCCTAATCCTAACCCTAACCCAAACTCTAACACTAACCCTAACCCAAACCCTTATAATAACCCTAAACCTAAACCTAACCCCTAATCCTAACCCTAACCCTAACCCAAACCCTAACCCTAACCCTAACCGAAACACTAATCCTAAACCTAACCCTAACCCTAATGCTAACCCTAAACCTAATTCAAACTCAAACCCTAACCCTAATCCTAACCCGAACCGAAATCCTAACCCTAACCCTAAACCTAACCCAAAACATAACCCACACCGAAACCCTAACCCTATCCCTAACCCTAACCCAAACCCACACCGTAAGCCAAACCCTAACCCAAACCGTAACACTAACCCTAATCCTACCCTTTAACCCTAACCCTAACCCTAACCATAACCCAAAACTAAAGAATAACCCTAACCCTAATCCTAATCCTAACCCTAACCATAACCCTAATCCAACCCATAACCCTAACCCTAACTCTAACCCAAACCCTAACCTAACCCTAACCCTAACCCAAACCCAAACCCTAACCCTAACCCTAACTCTAACCCAAATCCTAACCTAACCCTAACCTTAACCCTAACTCAAAACCAAACTCTAACACTAACCCAAACCCTAACCCTAACCCAAACCTAAACCATAACCCAAACACTAACCCTAATCCTAACCCTAACCCTAACCCTCATCCTTAACCTAACCCTAAAC
>JAJHUQ010000033.1:14177500-14180000 GCA_035773235.1 Eospalax fontanierii
ACCCTAACCCTAACCCAAATCCAAACCATAAACTTTACACTAACCTTAGCCCTAACACTAACCCAAATTCAAACCTAAGCCTAACCCTAACCCAAACCCTAACCCTAATCCTAATCCTAACCCTAACCCTAACCCTAACCCTAACCCTAACCCAAACCCGAACCCCAACCCTAACCCTAACCCTAACCCTAACCTAAACCTTAACCCTAATCTTAACCCTAAACCAAACCCTAACCCTAACCCTAACATTAACCCTAACCGAAAACCTAAACCTAACCCTACTCCAAACCCTAACCCTAACACTTACCCTTACCCAAACCCAAACCCTAAAACTAACCCTAATCCAAACACTAACCCTAACCCTAATCCTAACCGTAACCTTAATCCTAACCGTAACCCTAACCCTAACCCAACCCCTAACCTTCACCATAACTCTAACCCAAATCCGACTCTAACCCTAACCCTAACCCAAATCCTAACCCGAACCCTAACCCTAACCCAAAACCTAAACCAAACCCAAACCCTAACCCTAAACCTAACGCCAACCCTAACCATAACCCTAACCCTAACCCTAATGCTAAAACTAACCATAACCCTAACCCTAACCCTAAACCTAACCAAACCTAAACCCTAACCCAAACCCTAATCCTAACACTAACCCTAACACTAACCCTAACCAAAAACCTAAACCCTAACCCTACTCCTAACGCTAACCCTAACCCTAACACAAACCCTAACCCTAAACGTAACCTTAACCCAAACCCTAACCCTAACCTTAACCCAAACCCAAACCCTAATCTTAACACAAACCCTAACCCTAATCCTAACCCTAACCCTTACCCTAACCCAAACGCTAACCCTAACCCTAACCCAAACCTTAACCCTAAACCTAACCCTAACCCTAACCAAAACGCAAACGCTAACGCTAAGCGTAAGCCTAACCGTAATGCTAACCCTAAGCGTAAGCCTAACGCTAAGCCTAGGCCTAACCCTAACCCTAACCCAAACCCTAACACTAACCCTAACCCTAACACAAACCCTAAATCAAACCCTAAATCTAACCCTAACCCTAACCCGAACCCAAACCCTAACCCTAACCCTAACCCTAACTGAAACACTTATCCTAAACCTAACCCTAACCCTAATGGTAACCCTAAACCTAATTCAAACTCAAACCCTAACCCTAATCCTAACCCATCTCAAACCCTAACCCTAACCCTAAAACTAACCCAAAACATAACCCAAACCGAAACCGTAACCCTAACCCTAACCCTAACCCTAACTCAAACCTTAACCCTAACCCTAACCCTAACCCTAACCCTAACCCTAACCCTAACCCTAACCCTAACCTTAACCCTTACCCAAACCGAAACTCTTATCCTAACTCTAATCGGAACCCTTACCCTATACCTAATCCTAACCCTAAAAAACCAGAACCCTAATCCAACACCTCACCCTAACCCTAACTCTAACCCAAACCCTAACCTAACCCTAACTCTAAACCAAACCCAAACCCTAACCCTAACCCTATCTCTAACCCAACCCTAACCTAACCCTAAACCTAACCCTAACTCAAACACTAACTCTAACACTAACCCAAACCCTAACCCTAACACTAACCCTAACCCTAACCCAAATAATAACCCTAATCCTAACCCTAACCCTAACTCTCATCCTTATTCTAACCCTAACCCTAACCCTAAACCTAACCCTAACACTAACCCAAACCCTAACCCTAACCCTAACCCTAACACTATTCCTAACACTAACCCTAACCCTAACCCAAACCCTAAACCTAACATTAACCCAAACCTTAACACTAACCCTAACCCTAAGCCTAAACCTAACCCAAACACGAACCCTAAACTTAACCATAATCGTAACCCTAACCCTAATCCTAACCATAAACCTAATCCTAACCCTAATGCTAACCCTAAACCTAACCCTATCACTAACCCTATTCCTAATCCTAACCCTAACCCAAACTCTAACACTAACCCTAACCCAAACACTTATAATAACCCTAAACCTAACCCCTAATCCTAACCCTAACCCTAACCCAAACCCTAACCCTAACCCTAACCGAAACACTAATCCTAAACCTAACCCTAACCCTAATGCTAACCCTAAACCTAATTCAAACTCAAACCCTAACCCTAATCCTAACCCGAACCGAAATCCTAACCCTGACCCTAAACCTAACCCAAAACATAACCCACAACGAAACCCTAACCCTATCCCTAACCCTAACCCAAACCCACACCGTAAGCCTAACCCTAACCCAAACCGTAACACTAACCCTAATCCTACCCTTAAACCCTAACCCTAACCCTAACCATAACCCAAAACTAAAGAATAAACCTAACCCTAATCCTAAACCTAACCCTAACCATAACCCTAATCCAACCCATAACCCTAACCCTAACTCTAACCCAAACCCTAACCTAACCCTAAACCTAACCCAAACCCAAACCCTAACCCTAACCCTAACTCTAACCCA
>JAJHUQ010000033.1:14190000-14195000 GCA_035773235.1 Eospalax fontanierii
CTAACACTAACCCTAACCCTAACCCTAACCCTAAATCAAACCCTAAACCTAACCCTAACCCTAATGCTAAACTTAACCCTAATTCAAACTCGAACCCTAACCCTAATCCTAACCCTAACCCTAACCCTAACCCTAACCCTAAACCTAAACCTAACCCAAAACATAACCCAAACCGAAACCCTAACCCTAACCCTAACCCTAACCCTAATCCTAACCCTAACCCTAAACCTAATCCTAGTACTAACCCTAACCCTAACCCTAACCTTAAACCTTACCCAAACCCAAACTCTAAACCTAACTCTAATTGGAACCCTAACCCTAACCCTAACCCTAACCCTAACCCTAAGCGAAACACTAATCCTAAACCTAACCCTAACCCTAATGCTAACACTAAACCTAATTCAAACTCAAACCCTAAACCTAATCCTAACCTGAACCGAAAACCTAACCCTAACCCTAAACCTAACCCAAAACATACCCCACACCGAAACCCTAACCCTAACCCTAACCCTAACCCAAACCCACACCGTAACCCTAACCTTAACCCAAACCCTAACACTAACCCTAATCCTACCCTTAAACCCTAACCCTAACCCTAACCATAACCCAAACCTAAAGCCTAACCCTAACCATAACCCTAATCCAACCCCTAACCCTAACCCTAACTCTAACATAAACCCTAACCTAACCCTAACCCTAACCCTAATCCTAGTCCTAACCCTACCCCTAACCCTAACCCTAAACCTAAACTTAACCCTTACCCAAACCCAAACTCTAAACCTAACTCTAATCGGAACCCTAACCGTAACCCTAATCCTAACCCTAACCCTAACCATAACCCTAATCCAACACCTCACCCTAACCCTAACTCTAACCCAAACCCTAACCTAACCCTAACTCTAAACCAAACACAAACCCTAACCCTAACCCTAACCCTAACCCAAAGCCTAACTGAAACACTTATCCTAAATCTAACCCTAACCCTAATGCTAACCCTAAACCTAATTCAAACTCAAACCCTAACCCTAATCCTAACCTTAAACCTAACCCTAACCCTAACCCTAACCCTAAACCTAACCCAAAACATAACCCAAACCGAAAACCTAACCCTAACCCTAACCGTAACCCTAACCTTAACCCTTACCCAAACCCAAACTCTAAACCTAACTCTAATCGTAACCCTAACCCTAACCCTAATCCTAACCCTAACCCTAACCATAACCCTAATCCAACACCTCACCCTAACCCTAACTCTAACCTAAACCCTAACCTAACTCTAACACTAAACCAAACCCATACCCTAACCCTAACCCTAACTGTAACCAAACCCTAACCTAACCCAAACCCAATCCCTAATCTTAACACAAACCCTAACCCTAACCCTAACCCTAACCCTAACCCTCACCCAAACCCTAACCCTAACCATAACCCTAAACCAAACCCTAAACCTAACCCTAACTCTAACCCTAACCCTAACCCAAACCCTAACCCTAAACCTAATCCTAACCCTAATGCTAACCCTATACCTAACCCTATCACTAACCCTATTCCTAACCCTAACCCTAACCCAAACCCTAACACTAACCCTAACCTTAACCCTATCCCTAAATCAAACCCTAACACTAACCCTAAACCTAACCCGTACCCAAACCCTAACCCTAACACTAAGCCTAAATGAATCACTAATCCTAATCCTAACCCTAACCCTAATGCTAACCCTAAACCTAATTCAAACTCAAACCATAACCCTATTCCTAACCCGAACCCAAACCCTAACCCTAACCCTAAACCTAACCCAAAACATAACCCAAACCGAAACCCTAACCCTAACCCTAACCCTAACCCTAACCCTAAACCCTAACCCTAACACTAACCCTAACCATAACCCAAACCTAAACCCAAACCCTAACCCTAACCCTAACCCTAACCCTAACCCTAAACATAACCCAAAACATAACCCAAACCGAAAACCTAACCCTAACCCTAAACTTAACCCTTACCCAAACCCAAACTCTAAACCTAATTCTAATCGGAACCCTAACCCTAACCCTAATCCTAACCCTAACCCTAACCATAACCCTAATCCAACACCTCACCCTAACCCTAACTCTAACCCAAACCCTAAACTAACCCTAACTCTAAACCAAACCCAAACCCTAACCCTAACCCTAACTCTAACCCAAAACCCAATGTAAGCCTAAACCTAACCCTAACTCAAACCCTAACTCTAACACTAACCCAAACCCTAACACTAACCCTAACCCAAATCTTAACCCAAATAATAACCCTAATCCTAACCCTAACCCTAACCCTCATCCTTATCCTAACCCTAACCCTAACCCTAACCCTAACACTAAACCTAAGTCTAACCCTAACCCTAACCCTAACCCTCACCCAAAACCTAACCCTAACACTAAACCTAACCATAATCTTAACACTAACCATAACCCTAATACTAACCCAGATTCAAACCTAACCCTAACCCTAACCCTAACCTTAACCCTAACCCTAACCCTCACCCTAACCCTAATCCTAACCCTAATGCTAACCCTAAACCTAATTCAAACTGAAACCATAACCCTATTCCTAACCCGAACCCAAACCCTAACCCTAACCCTAAACCTAACCCAAAGCATAACCCAAACCTAAACCCCAACCCTAGCCCTAGCCCTAGCCCTAAACCCTAGCCCTAACCATATCCCTAGCCTAAACCCAAGCCCTGACCCTAATCCTAACACTATCCCTAACACTAATCCTAGTCCTAACCCTAACCCTAACCCTAACCCTATCCCTAACCCTAACCCTAACCCTAACCTTAACCCTTACCCAAACCCAAACTCTAAACCTAACTCTAATCGGAACCCTAACCCTAACCCTAATCCTAACCCTAACCCTAACCATAACCCTAATCCAACACCTCACCCTAACCCTAACTCTAACCCAAACCCTAACCTAACAATAACTCTAAACCAAACCCAAACCCTAACCCTAACCCTAACTCTAACCCAAACCCCAATGTAAGCCTAAACCTAACCCTAACTCAAACCCTAACCCTAACACTAACCCAAACCCTAACGCTAACCCTAACATTAACCCTAACCCAAACCAAAACCCTAACCCTAATCCTAACCCTAATGCTAACCCTAAACCTAACTCAAACTCAAACCCTAACCCAAATCCTAACCCTAAACCTAACCCTAACCCTAACCCTAACCGTAACACTAACCGAACCCGAACGCAAACCATAACCCTAACCCCAAACTTAACCAAAAACCTAAACCTAAACGTAATCCTAAACCAAACCGTAACCCTAACACTAACCCTAACCCTAACCCTAACGCAAACGCTAACCCTAACACTAACCCAAAACCTAAACCTAACGCTAAACCTAACCCTAACCATAAACCAATCCCTAACCCTAACCCTAAACCTAAACTTAACCCCTAACACCTAACCCCAAACACTAAACCAAACCCCAACCCCAACCCTAACCCTAACCCTAATCCTAGTCCTAACCCTAACCCTAACCCTAACCCTAACCCTAACCCTAATCTAAACCTAAACCTAACCCTAACTCAAACCCTAACTCTAACACTAACCCATACCCTAACTCAAACCATAACCCAAATAAAAACCCTAATCCTAACCCTAACCCTTACTCTCATCCTTATCCTAACCCTAACCCTAACCGTAACTCTAACGGTAACCCTAATTCTAACCCTATCCCTAATCATCACAGAAAACCTAACCCAAACCCTAACCCTAACCATAATCTTAACACCAACCCTAACCCTAACCCTAACCCTAACCCTAAACCTAACCCTAACCCTAACCTTAACCCTAACCCTAATTCTAACCCTATCCCTAACCCTAACCCTAACCCTAACCCTAACCCTAACCCAAACCCAAACCCTAATCTTAACACAAACCCTAACTCTAACCCTAACCCTAACCCTAACCCTAACGCTAATCCTAACCCTAATGCTAACCCTAAACCTAACCCTAAAACAAACCCTACTCCTAACCCTAGCCCTAACACTAACCCTAATCCTAACCTTAACCCTAAATCAAACCCTAACCCTAACCCTAACCCTAACCCGAACCCAAACCCTAACCCTAAACCTAACCCTAACTGAAACACTTATCCTAAACCTAACCCTAACCCTAATGCTAACCCTAAACCTAATTCAAACTCAAACCCTAACCCTAATCCTAACCCATCTCAAACCCTAACCCTAACCCTAAAACTAACCCAAAACATAACCCAAACCGAAACCGTAACCCTAACCCTAACCCTACCCCTAACCCTAACCCAAACCCTAACCCTAACCCTAACCCTAACCCTAACCCTAACCTTAACATTACCCAAACCCAAACTCTAAACCTAACTCTAATCGGAACCCTAACCATAAACCTAATCCTAACCCTAAAAAACCATAACCCTAATCCAACACCTCACCCTAACCCTAACTCTAACCCAAACCCTAACCTAACCCTAACTCTAAACCAAACCCAAACCCTAACTCTAACCCTATCTCTAACCCAAACCCTAACCTAACCCTAAACCTAACCGTAACTCAAACCCTAACTCTAACATTAACCCAAACCCTAACCCTAACACTAACCCAAACCACAACCCAAATAATAACCCTAATCCTAACCCTAACCCTAACTCTCATCCTTATTCTAACCCTAACCCTAACCCTAAACCTAACCCTAACACTAACCCAAACCCTAACCCTAACCCTAACCCTAACCCTATTCCTAACACTAACCCTAACCCTAACCCAAACCCTAGACCTATCACTAACCCAAACCTTAACACTAACCCTAACCCTAAGCCTAAACCTAACCCAAACACGAACCCTAAACTTAACCATAATCGTAACCCTAACCCTAACCCTAATCCTAACCCTAACCCAAACTCTAACACTAACCCTAACCCAAACACTTATAATAACCCTAAACCTAAACCTAACCCCTAGTCCTAACCCTAACCC
>JAJHUQ010000033.1:14197500-14200000 GCA_035773235.1 Eospalax fontanierii
CCTAAAACGAACCCTACTCCTAACCCTAACCCTAACCCAAACACTAACACTAACCCTAATCCTAACCTTAAACCTAAATCAAACCCTAACCCTAACCCTAACCCTAACCCGAACCCAAACCCTAACCCTAACCCTAACCCTAACTGAAACACTTATCCTAAACCTAACCCTAACCCTAATGCTAACCCTAAACCTAATTCAAACTCAAACCCTAACCCTAATCCTAACCCATCTCAAACCCTAACCCTAACCCTAAAACTAACCCAAAACATAACCCAAACCGAAAACGTAACCCTAACCCAAACCCTAACCCTAACCCAAACCTTAACCCTAACCCTAACCCTAACCCTAACCCTAACCCCAACCTTAACCCTCACCCAAACCCAAACTCTAAACCTAACTCTAATCGGAACCCTAACCCTAAACCTAATCCTAACCCTAAAAAACCATAACCCTAATCCAACACCTCTCCCTAACCCTAACTCTAACCCAAACCCTAACATAACCCTAACTCTAAACCAAACCCAAACCCTAACCCTAACCCTATCTTAACCCAAACCCTATCCTAACCCTAAACCTAACCCTAACTCAAACCCTAACTCTAACACTAACCCAAACCCTAACCCTAACACTAACCCAAACCATAACCCAAATAATAACCCTAATCCTAACCCTAACCCTAACCCTCATCCTTATTCTAACCCAAACCCTAACCCTAAACCTAACCCTAACACTAACCCAAACCCTAACCCTAACCCTAACCCTACTCCTAACACTAACCCTAACCCTAACCCAAACCCTAAACCTAACACTAACCCAAACCTTAACACTAACCCTAACCCTAAGCTTAATCCTAACCCAAACACGAACCCTACACTTAACCATAATCGTAACCCTAACCCTAACCCTAATCCTAACCCTAACCAAACTCTAACACTAACCCTAACCCAAACCCTTATAATAACCCTAAACCTAAACCTAACCCCTAATCCTAACCCTAACCCAAACCCAAACCCTAACCCTAACCCTAACCGAAACACTAATCCTAAACCTAACCCTAACCCTAATGCTAACCCTAAACCTAATTCAATCTCAAACCCTAACCCTAATCCTAACCCGAACCGAAATCCTAACCCTAACCCTAAACCTAACCCAAGACATAACCCACATCGAAACCCTAACCCTATCCCTAACCCTAACCCAAACCCACACCGGAAGCCAAACCCTAACCCAAACCGGAACACTAACCCTAATCCTACCCTTAGACCCTAACCTTAACCCTAACCATAACCCAAAACTAAAGAATAACCCTAACCCAAATCCTAAACCTAACCCTAACCATAACCCTAAACCAACCCATAACCCTAACCCTAACTCTAACCCAAACCCTAACCTAACCCTAATCCTAACCCAAACCCAAACCCTAACCCTAACCCTAACTCTAACCCAAATCCTAACCTAACCCTAACCTTAACCCTAACTCAAAACCAAACTCTAACACTAACCCAAACCCTAACCCTAACCCAAACCTAACCCAAACCCTAACACTAACCCTAATCCAAACCCTAACCCTAACCCTCATCCTTAACCTAACCCTAAACCTAACCCTTATCCTTACCCAAACCCAAACCCTAAAACTAACCCTAATCCGAACCCTAACCGTAATCCTAATCCTAACCGTAACCCTAACCCAGCCCAACCCCTAACCATCACCCTAACTCTAACCCAAACCCTAACCCTAACCCAAATCCTAACCCTAACCCTAACCCTAAACTTAACCCAAACCCTAACCCTAACCCTAACCCTAAACCTAACAATAACCCAAACCCTAACCATAAACAAAACCCAAACCTAAACCCTAAACTTTACCCTAATCGTAACTCAAACCCTAACCCTAACCCAAATCCAAACCATAAACTTTACACTAACCTTAGCCCTAACACTAACCCAAATTCAAACCTAAGCCTAACCCTAACCCAAACCCTAACCCTAATCCTAATCCTAACCCTAACCCTAACCCTAACCCTAACCCTAACCCAAACCCGAACCCCAACCCTAACCCTAACCCTAACCCTAACCTAAACCTTAACCCTAATCTTAACCCTAAACCAAACCCTAACCCTAACCCTAACATTAACCCTAACCGAAAACCTAAACCTAACCCTACTCCAAACCCTAACCCTAACACTTACCCTTACCCAAACCCAAACCCTAAAACTAACCCTAATCCAAACACTAACCCTAACCCTAATCCTAACCGTAACCTTAATCCTAACCGTAACCCTAACCCTAACCCAACCCCTAACCTTCACCATAACTCTAACCCAAATCCGACTCTAACCCTAACCCTAACCCAAATCCTAACCCGAACCCTAACCCTAACCCAAAACCTAAACCAAACCCAAACCCTTACCCTAAACCTAACGCCAACCCTAACCATAACCCTAACCCTTACCCTAATGCTTAAACTAACCATAACCCTAACCCTAACCCTAAACCT
>JAJHUQ010000033.1:14217500-14220000 GCA_035773235.1 Eospalax fontanierii
CCGTAGTCCTAACCCTAATGCTAACCATAAACCTAACCCTAACACTAACCCTAGTCCTAACCCTAACCATAACCCAAACCCTAACACTAACCCTAACCCTAACTCTAACCCTAAATCAAACCCTAAACCTAACCCTAACCCTAACCCGAACCCAAACCCTAACCCTAACCCTAACCCTAACTGAAACAATAATCCTAAACCTAACCCTAACACTAATGCTAACCCTAAACCTAATTCCAATTCAAACCCTAACCCTAACCCTAAACCTAACCCAAAACATAACCCAAACCGAAACCCTTACCCTAAACCTAACCCAAACCCTAACCCTAATCCAAACCCTAACCCTAACCCTAATCCTTGTCCTAACCCTAACCCTAAACCTAACCCTAACCCTCAACCTAACCTTAAACCTTACCCAAACGCAAACTCTAAACCTAACTCTATTCGGAACCCTAACCCTAACCCTAATCCTAACCCTAACCCTAACCATAACCCTAATCCTAGTCCTAACCCTAACCCTAACCCTAAACCTAAACCTAACCTTAACCCTTACCGAAACCCAAACTCTAAACCTAACTCTAATCGGAACCCTAACCCTAACCCTAATCCTAACCCTAACCCTAACCATAACCCTAATCCAACACCTCACCCTAACCCTAACTCTAACCCAAACCCTAACCTAACACTAACTCTAAAGCAAACCCAACACCTAACCCTAACCCTAACTCTAACCCAAACCCCAATGTAAGCCTAAACCTAACCCTAACTCAAACCCTAACTCTAACACTAACCCAAACCCTAACCATAACCCTAATCCAACACCTCACCCTAACCCTAACTCTAACCCAAACCCTAACCTAACCCTAACTCTAAACCAAACCCAAACCGTAACCCTAACACTGACTCTAACCCAAACCCTAATCTAACCCTAAACCTAACCCTAACTCAAACCCTAACTCTAACACTAACCCAAACCCTAACCCTAACCCAAACCATAACCCAAATAGTAACCCTAATCCTAACCCTAACCCTAACCTTCATCCTTATCCTAACCCTAACCCTAACCCTACCTAACCTTAACACTAACCCTAATTGTAACCCTAACCCTAACCCTAACCCTAACCCTAACCCTAACCCTAACCCTAACCTTAACCCAAAACCTAACCCTAACCCTAATCCTAACCCTAATGCTAACCCTAAACCTAACCCTAACACTAACCCTAGTCCTAACCCTAACCCTAACCGAAACCCTAACACTAATCCTAACCCTAAACCTAACCCTAAATCAAACCCTAACCCTCACCCTAACCCTAACCCTAACCCTAACCCTAACTGAAACACTTATCCTAAACCTAACCCTAACCCTAATGCTAAACCTAAACCTAATTCAAACTCAAACCCTAACCCTAATCCTAACCCTAACCCTAACCCTAACCCTAACCGTAACCCTAACCCTAAACCTAACCCAAAACATAACCCAAACTAAAACCCTAAACCTAACCCTAACCCTCACCCTAATCCTAACCCTAACCCTAAACCTAATCCTAGTACTAACCCTAACCCTAACCCTAACCCTAACCCTAACCCTAACCTCAACCCTTACCCAAACCCAAACTCTAAACCTAACTCTAATCGGAACCCTAACCCTAACCCTAATCCTAACCCTAACCCAAACCCTAACCCAAACCCTAACCCTAACCCAAACCCTAACCCTAACCCTAACCCTAACCCTAACACAAACCCTAAACCTAACCCTAATCCTAACCCTAATGCTAACCCTAAACTTAACCCTAACACTAACCCTAGTCCTAACCCTAACCCTAACCCAAACCCTAACACTAACCCTAACCCTAAATCAAACCCTAAACCTAAACCTAACCCTAACCCAAACCCAAACCCTAATCTTAACACAAACCCTAACCCTAATCCTAACCCTAACCGTAACCCTAACCCTAACCCTATCCCAAACCCTAACCCTAATCCTAATCCTATCCCAAACCCTAACCCTAACCCTAAACCTAACCTTAACCCAAACCCTAACCCAAACCCTAACCCTAACCCGAACCCAAACCCTAACCCTAACCCTAAACCTAACCCATACCCTAAACCTAACCCTAACACTACTCCTAAACCAAACCCTAAATCTAACCCTAACCCTAAACCTAATCCTAACTCTAAACCTAACCCTAACCCTAACCCAAACCCTAACACTAACACTAAGATTAACCCTAACACTAACACAAAACCTAACCCTAACACTAAACCTAATTCTAACTAAAACCCAAACCCTAACACTAACCCTAACCCAAACCCTAATAATAACCCTAAACCTAAAGCTAACCCCTAATCCTAACCCTAACCCTAACCCAAACCCTAACCCTATCCCTAACCCTAACCAAAACACTAATCCTAAACCTTACCCTAACCCTAATGCTAACACTAAACCTAATTCAAACTCAAACCCTAAGCCTAATCCTAACCCGAACCGAAACCCTAACCC
>JAJHUQ010000033.1:14235000-14237500 GCA_035773235.1 Eospalax fontanierii
ACCCAAACCCTAACCTAACCCTAACTCTAAACCAAACCCAAAACCTAACCCTAACCCTAACTCTAACCCAAACCCCAATGTAAGCCTAAACCTAACCCTAACTCAAACCCTAACTCTAACACTAACCGAAACCCTAACACTAACCCTAACCCAAACCATAACCCAAATAATAACCCTCATCCTAACCCTAACCCTAACCCTCATCCTTATCCTAACCCTAACGCTAACCCTAACCCTAACCCCAAACCTAATTCTAACCCTAACCCTAACCCTAACCCTTACCCAAAACCTAACCCTAACCCTAACCCTAACCATAATCTTAACACTAGCCATAACCCTAACACTAACCCAGATTCAAACCTAACCCTAACCCAAACCCTAACCCTAACCCTAACCCTAACCCAAACCAAAACCCTAACCCTAATCCTAACCCTAATGCTAACCCTAAACCTAACTCAAACTCAAACCCTAACCCTAAGCCTAACCCTAACCCAAACCCTAACCCTAAACCTAACCCTAACCCTAACCCTAACCCTAACTAAAACCCTAACACTAACCCTAACCATAACCCTAACCCAAACGCTAACCCTAACACTAACCCAAAACCTAAACCAAACCCTAAACCTAACCCTAACCCTAAACCAATCCCTAACCCTAACCCTAAACCTAAACTTAACCCCTAACCTCTAACCCCAAACCCTAAACCAAACCCTAACCCTAACCCTAACCCTAACCCTAATCCTAGTCCGAACCCTAACCCTAACCCTAACCCTAACCCTAAGCCTAACCTAAATCTAAAGCTAGTCCTAACTCAAACCCTAACTCTAACACTAACCTAAACCATAAACCTAATCCCAGCCCAAACCACAACCCAAATAATTACCCTAATCCTAACCCTAACCCTAACCCTCATCCTTATCCTAACCCTAACCCTAACCGTAACCCTAACCGTAACCCTAATTCTAACCCTAACCCTAATCCTAACAGAAAACCTAACCCAAACCCTAACCCTAACCATAATCTTAACACCAACCCTAACCCTAACCCTAACCCAAACACAAACCCTAATCTTAGCACAAACCCTAACCCTAATCTTAACCCTTACCCTAACCCTAACCCTAACCCAAACCCTAATCCTAACCCTAACCCTAACCCTAACCCAAACCCTAACCCTAACGCTAATCCTAACCCTAATGCTAACCCTAAACCTAACCCTAAAACTAACCCTACTCCTAACCCAAACCCTAACACTAACCCTAATCCTAACCTTAACCCTAAATCAAACCCTAACCCTAACCCTAACCCAAACTGAAACACTTATCCTAAACCTAACCCTAACCCTAATGCTAACCCTAAACCTAATTCAAACTCAAACCCTAACCCTAATCCTAACCCAACCCAAACCCTAACCCTAACCCTAAAACTAACCCAAAACATAACCCAAACCCAAACCGTAAGCCTAACCCTAACCCTAACCCTAACCCTAACCGTAATCCTAGTCCTAACCCTAACCCTAACCCTCACCCTAAACCTAACCTTAACCCTTACCCAAACCCAAACTCTAAACCTAACTCTAATCGGAACCATAACCCTAAACCTAATCCTAACCCTAACCCTAACCATAACCCTAATCCAACACCTCACCCTAACCCTAACTCTAACACAAACCCTAACCTAACCCTAACTCTAAACCAAACCCAAACCCTAACCCTAACCCTATCTCTAACCTAAACCCTAACCTAACCCTAAACCTAACCCTAACTCAAACCCTACCTCTAACACTAACCCAAACCCTAACCCTAACACTAACCCAAACCATAACCCAAATAATAACCATAATCCTAAACCTAACCCTAACCCTCATCCTTATTCTAACCCTAACCCTAACCCTAAACCTAACCCTAACACTAACCCAAACCCTAACCCTAACCCTAACCCTAACCCTATTCCTAACACTAACCCTAACCCTAACCCAAACCCTAAACCTAACACTAACCCTAAACCTAACCCAAACACAAACCCTAAACTTAACCATAATCGTAACCCTAACCCTAACCCTAATCCTAACCCTAACCCAAACTCTAACACTAACCCTAACCCAAACCCTTATAATAAACCTAAACCTAAACCTAACCCCTAATCCTAACCTTAACCGTAACCCAAACCCTAACCCTAACCCTAACCCAAAACATAACCCACACCGAAACCCTAACTCTAACCCTAACCCTAACCCAAACCCTAACACTAACCCTAACCCTAACCCTAACCCTAAATCAAACCCTAAACCTAACCCTAACCCTAACCCGAAACGAAACCCTAAACCTAACCCTAACCCTAACTGAAACACTAATCCTAAACCTAACCCTAACCCTAATGCTAACCCTAAACCTAATTCCAATACAAACCCTAACCCTAACACTAAACCTAACCCAAAACATAACCCAAACCGAAACCCTTACCCTAAACCTAACCCTAACCCTAAACCCTAACCCTAACACTT
>JAJHUQ010000033.1:14247500-14252500 GCA_035773235.1 Eospalax fontanierii
CACTAACCCTAGGCCTAACCCTAACCCTACCCAAACCCTAACACTAACCCTAACCCTAACCCTAACCGTAAATCAAACCCTAACCCTAACCCTAACCCGAACCCAAACCCTAACCCTAACCCTAAACCTAACCCAAAAAATAACCAAAACCGAAACCCTAACCATAACCCTAACCCTAACCTGAAAACCTAACCCTAACACTTACCCTAAACATAACCCAAACCTAAATCCAAACCCTAACCATAATCCTAACCCTAACCCTAACCCTAATCCAAGTCATAACCCTAACCCTAACCCTAACCCTAACCCTAACCTTAACCCTTACAAAACCCAAACTCTAAACCTAACTCTAATCGGAACCCTAACCATAACCCTAATCCTAACCCTAACCCTAACCATAACACTAATCCAACACCTCACCCTAACACTAACTCTAACCCAAACCCAAACCTAACCCTAACTCTAAACCAAACCCAAACCTAACCCTAACCCTAACTCTAACCCAAACCCTAACCTAAGCCTATACCTAACCCTAACTCAAACCCTAACTCTAACACTAACCCAAACCCTAACCCTAACCCTAACCCAAACCATAACCCAAATAATAACACTAATCCTAACCCTAACCCTAACCCTCATCCTTATCCTAACCCTAACCCTAACCCTAACCTTAACCCTAACCCTAATTCTAACCCTAACCCTAACCCTAACCCTAACCCTAACCCTAACCGTAACCCTAACCCAAACACAAACCCTGATCTTAACACAAACCCTAACCCTAATCCTAACCCTAACCCTAAGCAGACCCTAACCCTAACCCTAAACCTAACCCTAACCCAAACCCTAACCCTAACCCTAACCCAAACCCTAACCCTAACGCTAATGCTAACCCTAATGCTAACCCTAAACCTAACCCTAACACTAACCCTACTCCTAACCGTAACCCTAACCCAAACCATAACACTAACCCTAACCCTAACCTTAAGCTTAAATCAAACCCTAACCCTAACCCTAACCCGAACCCAAACCCTAACCCTAACCCTAACCCTAACTTAAACACTTATCCTAAACCTAACCCTAACCCTAATGCTAACCCTAAACCTAATTCAAACTCAAACCCTAAACCTAATCCTAACCCAACCCAAACCCTAACCCTAACCCTAAAACTAAGCCAAAACATAACCGAACCCAAAACCGTAACCCTAACCCTAACCCTAATCCTAACCCTAACCCTAACCCTAACCCTAACCGTAACCCTAACCCTAACCCAACCCCTAACCCTCACCATAACTCTAACCCAAATCCGACTCTAACCCTAACCCTAACCCAAATCCTAACCCGAACCCTAACCCTAACCCTAACCCAAAACCTAACCCTAACACGAAACTTAACCCAAACCCTAAACCTAACCCTAATCCTAACCCTAATGCTAACCCTAAACCTAACCCTAACACTAACCCTAGGCCTAACCCTAACTCTACCCAAACCCTAACACTAACCCTAACCCTAACCCTAACCGTAAATCAAACCCTAACCCTAACCCTAACCCGAACCCAAACCCTAACCCTAACCCTAACCCTAACTGAAACACTAATCCTAAACCTAACCCTAAACCTAATGCTAACCCTAAACCTAATTCAAACTCAAACCCTAACCCTAATCCTAACCCGAACCCAAACCCTAACCCTAACCCTAAACCTAACCCAAAAAATACCCAAAACCGAAACCCTAACCCTAACCCTAACCCTAACCCGAAACCATAACCCTAACACTTACCCTAAACATAACCCAAACCTAAATCCAAACCCTAACCGTAATCCTAACCCTAACCCTAACCCTAATCCAAGTCCTAACCCTAACCCTAACCCTAACCCTAACCCTAAACTTAACCCTTACAAAACCAAACTCTAAACCTAACTCTAATCCCAACCCTAACCCTAACCCTACTCCTAACCCTAACCCTAACCATAAAACTTATCCCACACCTCACCCTAACACTAACTCTAACCCAAACCCAAACATAACCCTAACTCTAAACCAAACCCAAACCTAACCCTAACCCTAACTCTAACCCAAACCCTAACCTAACCCTATACCTAACCCTATACCTAACCCTAACTCAAACCCTAACTCTAACACTAACCCAAACCCTAACCCTAACCCTAACCCAAACCATAACCCAAATAATAACACTAATCCTAACCCTAACCCTAAACCTCATCCTTATCCTAACCCTAACCCTAACACTAACCTTAACCCTAACCCTAATTCTAACCCTAACCCTAACCCTAACCCTAATTCTAACCCTAACCCTAACCCTAACCCTAACCGTAACCCTAACCCAAACCCAAACCCTGATCTTAACACAAAACCTAACCCTAATCCTAACCCCAACCCTAACCAGACCCTAACCCTAACCCTAACCCTAACCCTAACCCAAACCCTAACCCTAACCATAACCCTAAACCTAACCCAAACCCTAACCCTAACGCTAATCCTAACCCTAATGCTAAACCTAAACCTAACCCTAACACTAACCCTACTCCTAACCGTAACCCTAACACAAACCCTAACACTAACCCTAACCCTAACCTTAACCCTAAATCAAACCCTAACCCTAAACCTAACCCGAACCCAAACCCTAACCCTAACCCTAACCCTAACTGAAACACTTATCCTAAACCTAACCCTAACCCTAATGTTAACCCTAAGCCTAATTCAAACTCAAACCCTAACCCTAATCCTAACCCAACCCAAACCCTAACCCTAACCCTAAAACTAACCCAAAACATAACCGAAACCGAAACCGTAACCCTAACCCTAACCCTAACCCTAATCCTAACCCTAACTATAACCCTAACCCTAACCGTAACCCTAACCCTAACCCAACCCCTAACCCTCACCATAACTCTAACCCAAATCCGACTCTAACCCTAACCCTAACCCAAATCCTAACCCGAACCCTAACCCTAACCCTAACCCAAACCCTAACCCTAACCCAAACCCTAAACCAAACCCAAACCCTAACCCAAACCTTAACCCTAAACCTAACCATAACCCTAACCCTAACCCTAAACCTAACCCTAACCCTAATCCTAACCCTAATGCTAACCCTAACCCTAACCATAACCCTAATCCAACACCTCACCCTAACCCTAACTGTAACCCAAACCCTAACCTAACCCTAACACTAAACCAAACCCAAACCCTAACCCTAACCCTAAGTGTAACCCAAACCCTAACCTAACCCAAACCCAAACCCTAATCTTAACACAAACCCTAACCCTAACCCTAACCCTAACCCTCACCCCAACCCTAACCCTAACCATAAACCTAAACCAAACCCTAAACCTAACCCTAACCCTAACCCTAACCCTAACCCTTACCCAAACCCTAACCCTAAACCTAATCCTAACCCTAATGCTAACCCTAAACTTAACCCTATCACTAACCCTAATCCTAACCCTAACCCTAACCCAAACCCTAACACTAACCCTAACCTTAACCCTAACCCTAAATCAAACCCTAACCCTAACCCTAAACCTAACCCGTACCCAAACCCTAACCCTAACACTAAGCCTAACTGAAACACTAATCCTAAACCTAACCCTAACCCTAATGCTAACCCTAAACCTAATTCAAACTCAAACCATAACCCTATTCCTAATCCGAACCCAACCCCTAACCCTAACCCTAAACCTAACCCAAAACAGAACCCAAACCGAAACCCTAACCCTAACCCTAACCCTAACACTAAACACTAACCCTAACACTAACCCTAACCATATCCCACACCTAAACCCAAACCCTAACCCTAAACCTAACACTAACCCTAACCCTAATCCTAGTCCTAACCCTAACCCTAACCCTAACTCTAACCCTAACCCTAACCTTAACCCTTACCCAAACCCAAACTCTAAACCTAACTCTAATCGGAACCCTAACCCTAATCCTAATCAAAACCCTAACCCTAACCATAACCCTAATCCAACACCTCACCCTAACCCTAACTCTAACCCAAACCCTAACCTAACCCTAACTCTAAACCAAACCCAAACCCTAACCCTAACCCTAACTCTAACCCAAACCCCAATGTAAGCCTAAACCTAACCCTAACTCAAACCCTAACTCTAACACTAACCCAAACCCTAACACTAACCCTAACCCAAACCATAACCCAAATAATAACCCTAATCCTAACCCTAACCCTAACCCTCATCCTTATCCTAACCCTAACCCTAACCCTAACCCTAACCCTAACCCTAAACCTAAGTCTAACCCTAACCCTAACCCTCACCCAAAACCTAACCCTCACCCTAACCCTAAGCATAATCTTAACACTAACCATAACCCTAATACTAACCCAGATTCAAACCTAACCCTAACCCAAACCCTAACCCTAACCCTAACCCTAACCCTAACCCTAACCCTAACCCAAACCCTAACCCTAACCCTAATCCTAACACTAATGCTAACCCTAAACCTAATTCAAACCATAACCCTATTCCTAACCCGAACCCAAACCCTAACCCTAACCCTAAACCTAACCCAAAACATAACCCAAACCGAAACCCTAACCCTAACCCTAACCCTAACCCTAACCCTAAACCCTAACCCTAACCATAACCCAAACCTAAACCCAAACCCTAACCCTAATCCTAACACTAACCCTAACACTAATCCTAGTCCTAACCCTAACCCTAACCCTAACCCTAACCCTAACCCTAACCTTAACCCTTACCCAAATCCAAACTCTAAACCTAAATCTAATCGGAACCCAAACCCTAACCCTAATCCTAACCCTCACACAAACCATAACTCTAATCCAACACCTCACCCTAACCCTAACTCTAACCCAAACCCTAACCTAACCCTAAATCTAAACCAAACCCAAACCCTAACCCTAACCCTAACTCTAACCCAAACCCCAATGTAAGCCTAAACCTAACCCTAACTCAAAACCTAACTCTAACACTAACGCAAATCCTAACACTAACCCT
>JAJHUQ010000033.1:14257500-14260000 GCA_035773235.1 Eospalax fontanierii
CTCTAATCGGAACCCTAACCCTAAACCTAATCCTAACACTAACCCTAAACATAACCCTAATCCAACAACTCACCCTAACCCTAACTCTAACCCAAACCCTAACCTAACCCTAACTCTAAACCAAACCCAAACCCTAACGATAACCCTATCTCCAACCCAAACCCTAACCTAACCCTAAACCTAACCCTAACTCAAACCCTAACTCTAACACTAACCCAAACCCTATCCCCAACACTAACCCAAACCTTAACCCAAATAATAACACTAATCCTAAACGTAACCCTAACCCTCATCCTTATTCTAACCCTAACCCTAACCCTAACCCTAACCCTAACCCTAACCCTTACCCTAACCCAAACCCAAACCCTAATCTTAACACAAACCCTAACAATAATCCTAACCCTAACCCTAACCCTCACCCAAACCCTAACCCTAACCCTAACCCTAAAACACACCCTAACCCTAACCCTAACCCTAACCCTAACCAAAACCCTAACCCAAACCCTAACCCTAACCCTAACCCTTATCCTAACCCTAATGCTAACACTAAACCTAACCCTAACACTAACCCTAGTCCTAACCCTAACCCTAACCCAAACCCTAACAATAACCCTAACCCTAACCCTAACCCTAATCCTAACCCTAACCCTAACCCTCACCCAAACCCTAACCCTAACCCTAACCTAAAACACACCCTAACCCTAACCCTAACCCTAAACCTAACCCTAACCCTAACCCTAACCCTAAACCTAAACTTAACCCTAACCCGAACCCAAACCCTAACTGAAACACTAATCCTAAACCTAACCCTAACCATAATGCTAACCCTAAACCTAATTAAAATTCAAACCCTAACCCTATTTCTAACCCGAACCGAAACCCTAACCCTAACCCTAAACCTAACCCAAAACATAACCCAAACCGAAACCCTAACCCTAACCCTAACACTAAACCCTAACCCTAACACTAACCCTAACCATAACCGAAACCTAAATCCAAACCCTAAACCTAATCCTAACCCTAACCCTAAACCTAATCCTAGTCCTAACCCTAACCCTAACCCTAACCCTCACCCTAACCTTAACCCTTACCCAAACCCAAACTCTAAACCTAACTCTAATCGGAACCCTAACCCTAACCCTAATCCTAACCCTAACCCAAACCATAACCCAAATAATAACCCTAATCCTAACCCTAACCCTAACCCTCATCCTTATTCTAAACCTAACCCTAACCCTAAACCTAACCCTAACCCTAATTCTAACCCTAACCCTAACCCTTACCCTAACCCAAACCCAAACCCTAATCTTAACAAAAACCCTAACCCTAATCCTAACCCTAAACCTAACCCTCATCCAAACCCTAACCCTAACCCTAACCCTAAAACAAACCCTAACCCTAACCCTAACCCTAACAGTAACCCTAACCCAAACCCTAACCCTAACCCTAATCCTAACCCTAATGCTAACACTAAACCTAACCCTAACACTAACCCTAGTCCTAACCCTAACCCTAACCCAAACCCTAACACTAACCCTAAACCTAACCCTAACCCAAAATCAAACCCTAACCCTAACCCTAACCCGAACCCGAACCCAAACCCTAACTGAAACACTAATCCTAAACCTAACTATAACCCTAATGCTAACCCTAAACCTAATTCAAACTCAAACCCTAACCCTATTTCTAACCCGAACCCAAACCCTAACCCTAACCCTAAACCTAACCCAAACCCTAACCTTAACCCTTACCCAAACCTAAACTCTAAACCTAACTCTAATCGGAACCCTAACCCTAACCCTAATTCTAACCCTAACCCTAACCATAACCCTAATTCAATACCTCACCCTAACCCTAACTCTAACCCAAACCCTAACATAACCCTAACTCTAAACCAAACCCAAACCCTAACCCTAACCCTAACTCTAACCCAAACCGTAACCTAACCCTAAACCTAACCCAAAACATAACCCAAACCGAAACCCTAACCCTAACCCTAACACTAAACCCTAACCCTAACACTAACCCTAACCATAACCGAAACCTAAATCCAAACCCTAAACCTAATCCTAACCCTAACCCTAAACCTAATCCTAGTCCTAACCCTAACCCTAACCCTAACCCTCACCCTAACCCTAACCCTTACCCAAACCCAAACTCTAAACCTAACACTAATCGAAACCCTAACCCTAACCCTAATCCTAACCCTAACCCTAACCATAACCCTAATCCAACACCTCACCCTAACCCTAACTCTAACCCAAACCCTAACCTAACCCTAACTCTAAACCAAACCCAAACCCTAACCCTAACCCTAACTCTAACCCAAACCCCAATGTAAGCCTAAACCTAACCCTAACTCAAACCCTAACTCTAACACTAACCCAAACCCTAACACTAACCCTAACCCAAACCATAACCCAAATAATAACCCTAATCCTAACCCTAACCCTAACCCTCATCCTTATCCTAACCCTAACCCTAAACGTAACCCTAACCC
>JAJHUQ010000033.1:14262500-14275000 GCA_035773235.1 Eospalax fontanierii
AACCCTAAACATAACCCTAATCCAACAACTCACCCTAACCCTAACTCTAACCCAAACCCTAACCTAACCCTAACTCTAAACCAAACCCAAACCCTAACGATAACCCTATCTCCAACCCAAACCCTAACCTAACCCTAAACCTAACCCTAACTCAAACCCTAACTCTAACACTAACCCAAACCCTATCCCCAACACTAACCCAAACCTTAACCCAAATAATAACACTAATCCTAAACGTAACCCTAACCCTCATCCTTATTCTAACCCTAACCCTAACCCTAACCCTAACCCTAACCCTAACCCTAACCCTTACCCTAACCCAAACCCAAACCCTAATCTTAACACAAACCCTAACAATAATCCTAACCCTAACCCTAACCCTCACCCAAACCCTAACCCTAACCCTAACCCTAAAACACACCCTAACCCTAACCCTAACCCTAACCCTAACCCAAACCCTAACCCAAACCCTAACCCTAACCCTAACCCTTATCCTAACCCTAATGCTAACACTAAACCTAACCCTAACACTAACCCTAGTCCTAACCCTAACCCTAACCCAAACCCTAACAATAACCCTAACCCTAACCCTAACCCTAATCCTAACCCTAACCCTAACCTTCACCCAAACCCTAACCCTAACCCTAACCTAAAACACACCCTAACCCTAACCCTAACCCTAAACCTAACCCTAACCCTAACCCTAACCCTAAACCTAAACCTAACCCTAACCCGAACCCAAACCCTAACTGAAACACTAATCCTAAACCTAACCCTAACCATAATGCTAACCCTAAACCTAATTAAAATTCAAACCCTAACCCTATTTCTAACCCGAACCGAAACCCTAACCCTAACCCTAAACCTAACCCAAAACATAACCCAAACCGAAACCCTAACCCTAACCCTAACACTAAACCCTAACCCTAACACTAACCCTAACCATAACCGAAACCTAAATCCAAACCCTAAACCTAATCCTAACCCTAACCCTAAACCTAATCCTAGTCCTAACCCTAACCCTAACCCTAACCCTCACCCTAACCTTAACCCTTACCCAAACCCAAACTCTAAACCTAACTCTAATCGGAACCCTAACCCTAACCCTAATCCTAACCCTAACCCAAACCATAACCCAAATAATAACCCTAATCCTAACCCTAACCCTAACCCTCATCCTTATTCTAAACCTAACCCTAACCCTAAACCTAACCCTAACCCTAATTCTAACCCTAACCCTAACCCTTACCCTAACCCAAACCCAAACCCTAATCTTAACAAAAACCCTAACCCTAATCCTAACCCTAAACCTAACCCTCATCCAAACCCTAACCCTAACCCTAACCCTAAAACAAACCCTAACCCTAACCCTAACCCTAACAGTAACCCTAACCCAAACCCTAACCCTTACCCTAATCCTAACCCTAATGCTAACACTAAACCTAACCCTAACACTAACCCTAGTCCTAGCCCTAACCCTAGCCCAAACCCTAACACTAACCCTAAACCTAACCCTAACCCTAAATCAAACCCTAACCCTAACCCTAACCCGAACCCGAACCCAAACCCTAACTGAAACACTAATCCTAAACCTAACTATAACCCTAATGCTAACCCTAAACCTAATTCAAACTCAAACCCTAACCCTATTTCTAACCCGAACCCAAACCCTAACCCTAACCCTAAACCTAACCCAAACCCTAACCTTAACCCTTACCCAAACCTAAACTCTAAACCTAACTCTAATCGGAACCCTAACCCTAACCCTAATCCTAACCCTAACCCTAACCATAACCCTAATTCAATACCTCACCCTAACCCTAACTCTAACCCAAACCCTAACATAACCCTAACTCTAAACCAAACCCAAACCCTAACCCTAACCCTAACTCTAACCCAAACCCTAACCTAACCCTAAACCTAACCCAAAACATAACCCAAACCGAAACCCTAACCCTAACCCTAACACTAAACCCTAACCCTAACACTATCCCTAACCATAACCGAAACCTAAATCCAAACCCTAAACCTAATCCTAACCCTAACCCTAAACCTAATCCTAGTCCTAACCCTAACCCTAACCCTAACCCTCACCCTAACCTTAACCCTTACCCAAACCCAAACTCTAAACCTAACTCTAATCGGAACCCTAACCCTAACCCTAATCCTAACCCTAACCCTAACCATAACCCTAATCCAACACCTCACCCTAACCCTAACTCTAACCCAAACCCTAACCTAACCCTAACTCTAAACCAAACCCAAACCCTAACCCTAACCCTAACTCTAACCCAAACCCCAATGTAAGCCTAAACCTAACCCTAACTCAAACCCTAACTCTAACACTATCCCAAACCCTAACACTAACCCTAACCCAAACCATAACCCAAATAATAACCCTAATCCTAACCCTAACCCTAACCCTCATCCTTATCCTAACCCTAACCCTAAACGTAACCCTAACCCTAAACCTAATTCTAACCCTAACCCTAACCCTAACCCTAACCCAAAACCTAACCCTAAACCTAACCCTAACCATAATCTTAACACTAACCATAACCCTAACACTCACCCAGATTCAAACCTAACCCTAACCCAAACCCTAACCCTAACCCTAACCCTAACCCTAAACCTAAACCTAACCCAAAACATAACTCAAACCGAAAAACTAATCCTAACCGTAATTCTAAACCAAACCCTAACCCTAACACTAAACCTAAACCTAACCCTAACCCTCACCCAAACGCTAACCCTATCGCTAACCCAAAACCTAAACCTAACCCTAAACCTAACCCTAACCCTAACCCAAAAACTAATCCTAAACCTAACCCTAACCCTAACCCTAACCCTAACCCAAACCCAAACCCTAATCTTAACACAAACGCTAACCCTAATCCTAACCCTAACCCTAACCCTAACCCTAACCCTAACACAAACCCTAACCCTAACCCTAACCCTAACCCTAACCCTAACCCAAACCCTAACCCTAAGGCTAATCCTAACCCTAATGCTAACCCTAAACCTAACCCGAAAACTAACCCTACTCCTAACCCTAACCCTAACCCAAACCCTAACACTAACCCTAACCCTAACCTTAACCCTAAATCAAAGCCTAACCCTAACCCTAACCCTAACCCGAACCCAAACCCTAACCCTAACCCTAACCCTAACTGAAATACTTATCCTAAACCTAACCCTAACCCTAATGCTAACTCTAAACCTAATTCAAACTCAAACCCTAACCCTAATCGTAACCCAACCCAAACCCTAACCCTAACCCTAAAACTAACCCAAAACATAACCCAAAACGAAACCGTAACCCTAACCCTAACCCTAACCCTAATCCTAACCCTAACTATAACCCTAACCCTAACCCTAACCCTAACGCTAAAACTAACCCAAAACATAACCCAAAACGAAACCGTAACCCTAACCTTAACCCTAAATCAAACCCTAACCCTAATCCTAACCCTAACCCTAACCCTAATCCTAGTCCTAACCCTAACCCTAACCATAACCCTAACCCTAACCTTAACCCTTACCCAAACCCAAACTCTAAACCTAACTCTAATCGGAACCCTAACCCTAAACCTAATCCTAACCCTAAACCTAACCATAACCCTAATCCAACACCTCACCCTAACCCTAACTCTAACCCAAATCGTAACCTAACCCTAACTCTAAACCAAACCCAAACCCTAATCCTAACCCTATCTTTAACCCAAACCCTAACCTAACCCTAAACCTAACCCTAACTCAAACCCTAACTCTAAAACTAACGCAAACCCTAACCCTAAAACTAACCCAACCATAACCCAAATAATAACCCTAACCCTAACCCTAACCCTAACCCTAACCCTAACCCTAACCCTAACCCTAACCCTAACCCTAACCCTAACCCTAACCCAACCCTAATCCTAACCCTAACCCTAATCCAACCCCTAATCCTAACCGTAATTCTAACATAAACCCTAACCCTAACACTAACCCAACCATAACCCAAATAATAACCCTAACCCTAACCCTAACCCTAACCCTAACCCTAACCCTAACCCTAACTCTAACTCAAAACCTAACTCTAACACTAACCCAAACCTAAACCCTAACACTAACCCTAACTCTAACCCAAATCCTAACCTAACCCTAACCCTAACCCTAACTCTAACACTAACCCAAACCCTAACCCTAACCCAAACCTAAATCATAACCCAAATACTAACCCTAATCCTAACCCTAACCCTAACCCTCATCCTTATCCTAACCCGAACCCTAACCCTTACTCTTACCCAAACCCAAACCCTAAAACTAACCCTAATCCGAACCCTAACCATAACCCTAATCCTAACCGTAACCCTAACCCTAACCCAAACCCTAACCCTCACTGTAACTCTAACCCAAACCCGAAACCTAACCCTAACCCTAACCCAAACCCTAACTCTAACCCTAACCCTAACCCTAACCCAAACCCTAACCCTAACGCTAATCCTAACCCTAATGCTAACCCTAAACCTAACCCTAAAACTAACCCTACTCCTAAATCTAACACTAACCCAAACCCTAACACTAACCCTAACCCTAAACTTAACCCTAAATCAAACCCTAACCCTAACCCTAACCCTAACCCGAACCCAAACCCTAACCCTAACCCTAACCCTAACTGAAATACTTATCCTAAACCTAACCCAAACCCTAATGCTATCTCTAAACCTAATTCAAACTCAAACCCTAACCCTAATCCTAACCCAACCCAAACCCTAACCCTAACCCTAAAACTAACCCAAAACATAACCCAAACCGAAACCTTAACCCTAACCCTAAACCTAACCCTAATCCTAACCCTAACCCTAACCCTAATCCTAGTCCTAACCCTAACCCTAACCCTAACCCTAAACCTAACCCTAACCCTAACCTTAACCCTTACCCAAACCCAAACTCTAAACCTAACTGTAATCGGAACCCTAA
Source organism: Eospalax fontanierii (assembly GCA_035773235.1). Lineage (NCBI taxonomy): Eukaryota > Metazoa > Chordata > Mammalia > Rodentia > Spalacidae > Eospalax > Eospalax fontanierii. The sequence goes on from JAJHUQ010000033.1 coordinate 14,267,463, forward strand.
CCCTAAACCTAATCCTAACCCTAACCCTAACCATAACCCTAATTCAATACCTCACCCTAACCCTAACCCTAACCCAACCCGAACGCAAACCATAACCCTAAACCGAAACTTAACCCAAAACCTAAACCTAACCGTAATCCTAAACCAAACCCTAACCCTAACACTAACCCTAACCCTAACACTAACCCAAACGCTAACCCTAACCCTAAACCAATCCCTAACCCTAACCCTAAACCTAAACTTAACCCCTAACCCCTAACCCCAAACCCTAAACCAAACCCTAACCCTAACCCTAACCCTAACCCTAGTCTTAGTCCTAACCCTAACCCTAACCCTAACCCTAACCCTAACCCTAACCCTAACCTAACCCAAAACCTAACCCTAACTCAAACCCTAACTCTAACACTAACCCAAACCCTAACCCTAAACCTAACCCAAACCATAACCCAAATAATAACCCTAATCCTAACCCTAACCCTAACCCTGATCCTTATCCTAACCCTAACCCTAACCGTAACCCTAACCGTAACCCTAATTCTAACCCTAACCCTAATCCTAACAGAAAACCTAACCCAAACCCTAAACCTAAACATAATCTTAACACTAACCCTAACCCTAACACTAACCCTAACCCTAACCCAAACCCTAAACCTAACCCTAATCCTAACCCTAACCCTAACCCTAAACCTAACACAAACCCTAACCCTAATCCTAGTCCTAACCCTAACCCTAATCCTAACACTAAACCTAACCTTAACCCTTACCCAAACCAAAACTCTAAACCTAACTGTAATCGGAACCCTAACCCTAAACCTAATCCTAACCCTAACCCTAACCATAACCCTAATTCAATACCTCACCCTAACCCTAACCCTAACCCAACCCGAACGCAAACCATAACCGTAAACCGAAACTTAACCCAAAACCTAAACCTAACCGTAATCCTAAAACAAACCCTAACCCTAACACTAACCCTAACCCTAACCCTAACCCAAACGCTAACCCTAACCCTAAACCAATCCCTAACCCTAACCCTAAACCTAAACATAACCCCTAACCCCTAACCCCAAACCCTAAACCAAACCCTAACCCTAACCCTAACCCTAACCCTAGTCTTAGTCCTAACCCTAACCCTAACCCTAACCCTAACCCTAACCCTAACGCGAATCGTAACCCTAATGCTAACCCTAAACCTAACCCTAACACTAACCCTACTCCTAACAGTAACCCTAACCCAAACCCTAACACTAACCCTAACCCTAACCTTAACCCTAAATCAAACCCTAACCCTAACCCTAACCCTAACCCTAACCCTAACCATAACCCTAACTGAAACACTTATCCTAAACCTAACCCTAACCCTAATGTTAACCCTAAACCTAATTCAAACTCAAACCCTAACCCTAATCCTAACCCATCCCAAACCCTAACCCTAACCCTAAAACTAACCGAAAACATAACCCAAACCGAAACCGTAACCCTAACCCTAACCCTAACCCTAATCCTAACCCTAACCCTAACCCTAATCCTAGTCCTAACCCTAACCCTAACCCTAACCCTAACCCTAACCTTAACCCTTAGCCAAACCCAAACTCTAAACCTAACTCTAATCGGAACCCTAACCCTAAACCTAATCCTAACACTAACCCTAAACATAACCCTAATCCAACAACTCACCCTAACCCTAACTCTAACCCAAAACCTAACCTAACCCTAACTCTAAACCAAACCCAAACCCTAACCCTAACCCTATCTCCAACCCAAACCCTAACCTAACCCTAAACCTAACCCTAACTCAAACCCTAACTCTAACACTAACCCAAACCCTATCCCCAACACTAACCCAAACCTTAACCCAAATAATAACACTAATCCTAAACCTAACCCTAACCCTCATCCTTATTCTAACCCTAACCCTAACCCTAACCCTAACCCTAACCCTAACCCTTACCCTAATCCAAACCCAAACCCTAATCTTAACACAAACCCTAACAATAATCCTAACCCTAACCCTAACCCTCACCCAAACCCTAACCCTAACCCTAACCCTAATCCTAACCCTAATGCTAACACTAAACCTAACCCTAACACTAACCCTAGTCCTAAACCTAACCCTAACCCTAACCCTAACCCTAACCCTAACCCAAACCCTAACCCAAACCCTAACCCTAACCCTAACCCTAATCCTAACCCTAATGCTAACACTAAACCTAACCCTAACACTAACCCTAGTCCTAACCCTAACCCTAACCCAAACCCTAACAATAACCCTAACCCTAACCCTAACCCTAATCCTAACCCTAACCCTAACCCTCACCCAAACCCTAACCCTAACCCTAACCTAAAACACACCCTAACCCTAACCCTAACCCTAAACCTAACCCTAACCCTAACCCTAACCCTAACCCTAAACCTAACCCTAACCCGAACCCAAACCCTAACTGAAACACTAATCCTAAACCTAACCCTAACCATAATGCTAACCCTAAACCTAATTAAAATTCAAACCCTAACCCTATTTCTAACCCGAACCGAAACCCTAACCCTAACCCTAAACCTAACCCAAAACATAACCCAAACCGAAACCCTAACCCTAACCCTAACACTAAACCCTAACCCTAACACTAACCCTAACCATAACCGAAACCTAAATCCAAACCCTAAACCTAATCCTAACCCTAACCCTAAACCTAATCCTAGTCCTAACCCTAACCCTAACCCTAACCCTCACCCTAACCTTAACCCTTACCCAAACCCAAACTCTAAACCTAACTCTAATCGGAACCCTAACCCTAACCCTAATCCTAACCCTAACCCAAACCATAACCCAAATAATAACCCTAATCCTAACCCTCACCCTAACCCTCATCCTTATTCTAAACCTAACCCTAACCCTAAACCTCACCCTAACCCTAATTCTAACCCTAACCCTAACCCTAACCCTAACCCTTACCCTAACCCAAACCCAAACCCTAATCTTAACAAAAACCCTAACCCTAATCCTAACCCTAAACCTAACCCTCATCCAAACCCTAACCCTAACCCTAACCCTAAAACAAACCCTAACCCTAACCCTAACCCTAACAGTAACCCTAACCCAAACCCTAACCCTAACCCTAATCCTAACCCTAATGCTAACACTAAACCTAACCCTAACACTAACCCTAGTCCTAACCCTAACCCTAACCCAAACCCTAACACTAACCCTAAACCTAACCCTAACCCTAAATCAAACCCTAACCCTAACCCTAACCCGAACCCGAACCCAAACCCTAACTGAAACACTAATCCTAAACCTAACTATAACCCTAATGCTAACCCTAAACCTAATTCAAACTCAAACCCTAACCCTATTTCTAACCCGAACCCAAACCCTAACCCTAACCCTAAACCTAACCCAAACCCTAACCTTAACCCTTACCCAAACCTAAACTCTAAACCTAACTCTAATCGGAACCCTAACCCTAACCCTAATCCTAACCCTAACCCTAACCATAACCCTAATTCAATACCTCACCCTAACCCTAACTCTAACCCAAACCCTAACATAACCCTAACTCTAAACCAAACCCAAACCCTAACCCTAACCCTAACTCTAACCCAAACCCTAACCTAACCCTAAACCTAACCCAAAACATAACCCAAGCCGAAACCCTAACCCTAACCCTAACACTAAACCCTAACCCTAACACTAACCCTAACCATAACCGAAACCTAAATCCAAACCCTAAGCCTAATCCTAACCCTAACCCTAAACCTAGTCCTAGTCCTAACCCTAACCCTAACCCTAACCCTCACCCTAACCTTAACCCTTACCCAAACCCAAACTCTAAACCTAACTCTAATCGGAACCCTAACCCTAACCCTAATCCTAACCCTAACCCTAACCATAACCCTAATCCAACACCTCACCCTAACCCTAACTCTAACCCAAACCCTAACCTAACCCTAACTCTAAACCAAACCCAAACCCTAACCCTAACCCTAACTCGAACCCAAACCCCAATGTAAGCTTAAACCTAACCCTAACTCAAACCCTAACTCTAACACTAACCCAAACCCTAACACTAACCCTAACCCAAACCATAACCCAAATAATAACCCTAATCCTAACCCTAACCCTAACCCTCATCCTTATCCTAACCCTAACCCTAAACGTAACCCTAACCCTAAACCTAATTCTAACCCTAACCCTAACCCTAACCCTAACCCAAAACCTAACCCTAAACCTAACCCTAACCATAATCTTAACACTAACCATAACCCTAACACTCACCCAGATTCAAACCTAACCCTAACCCAAACCCTAACCCTTACCCTTACCCTTACCCTAACACTAACCCTAACCCTAACCCTAATCCTAACCCTAATGCTAACCCTAAACCTAATTAAAACTCAAATCATAACCCTATTCCTAACCCGAACCCAAACCCTAACCCTAACCCTAAACCTAACCCAAAACATAACTCAAACCGAAACCCTAACCCTAACCCTACCCCTAACCCTAAACCCTAACCCTAACACTAACCCTAACCTTAACCCAAACCTAAACCCAAACCCTAACCCTAATCCTAACACTAACCCTAACCCTAATCCTAGTCCTAACCCTAACCCTAACCCTAACCCTAAAACAAACCCAAACTCTAAACCTAACTCTAATCGGAACCCTCACCCTAACCCTAATCCTAACCCTAACCCTAACCGTAATCCAACACCTCACCCTAACCCTAACTCTAACCCAAACCCTAACCTAACCCTAACTCTAAACCAAACCCAAACCCTAACCCTAACCCTAATCTTAGTCCTAACCCTAACCCTAACCCTAACCCTAACCCTAACCCTAACCCTAACCCTAACCTAACCCTAAACCTAAACCTAACTCAAACCCTAACTCTAACACTAACCCAAACCCTAACCCTAACCCTAACCCAAACCATAACCCAAATAATAACCGTTATCCTAACCCTAACCCTAACCCTCATCCTTATCCTAACCCTAAACCTAACCGTAACCCTAACCGTAACCCTAATTCTAACCCTAACCCTAATCCTAACAGAAAACCTAACCCAAACCCTAACCCTAACCATAATCTTAACACTAACCCCAACCCTAACACTAACCGAGATTCAAACCTAACCTAACCTAAACCTAACCCTAACCCTCACCCAAACGCTAACCCTATCGCTAACCCAAAACCTAAACCTAACCCTAAACCTAACCCTAACCCTAACCCAAAAACTAATCCTAAACCTAACCCTAACCCTAACCCTAACCCAAACCCAAACCCTAATCTTAACACAAACGCTAACCCTAATCCTAACCCTAACCCTAACCCTAACCCTAACCCTAACACAAACCCTAACCCTAACCCTAACCCTAACCCTAACCCTAACCCTAACCCTAAGGCTAATCCTAAACCTAATGCTAACCCTAAACCTAACCCGAAAACTAACCCTACTCCTAACCCTAACCCTAACCCAAACCCTAACACTAACCCTAACCCTAACCTTAACCCTAAATCAAACCCTAACCCTAACCCTAACCCTAACCCGAACCCAAACCCTAACCCTAACCCTAACCCTAACTGAAATACTTATCCTAAACCTAACCCTAACCCTAATGCTAACTCTAAACCTAATTCAAACTCAAACCCTAACCCTAATCCTAACCCAACCCAAACCCTAACCCTAACCCTAAAACTAACCCAAAACATAACCCAAAACGAAACCGTAACCCTAACCCTAACCTTAACCCTAATCCTAACCCTAACACTAACCCTAATCCTAGTCCTAACCCTAACCCTAACCATAACCCTAACCCTAACCCTAACCCTTACCCAAACCCAAACTCTAAACCTAACTCTAATCGGAACCCTAACCCTAAACCTAATCCTAACCCTAACCCTAACCATAACCCTAATCCAACACCTCACCCTAACCCTAACTCTAACCCAAATCGTCACCTACCCCTAACTCTAAACCAAACCCAAACCCTAACCCTAACCCTATCTCTAACCCAAACCCTAACCTAACCCTAAACCTAACCCTAACTCAAACCCTAACTCTAACACTAACGCAAACCCTAACCCTAACACTAACCCAACCATAACCCAAATAATAACCCTAATCCTAACCCTAACCCTAACCCTCATCCTTATTCTAACCCTAACCCTAACCCTAAACCTAACCCTAACCCTAATTCTAACCCTAAACATAACACTAACCCTAACCCTTACCCTAAACCAAACCCAAACCCTAATCTTAACACAAACCCTAACCCTAATCCTAACCCTAAACCTAACCCTCACCCAAACCCTAACCCTAACCCTAACCCTAAAACAAACCCTAACCCTAACCCTAACCCTAACAGTAACCCTAACCCCAAACCCTAACCCTAAACCTAATCCTAACCCTAATGCTAACACTAAACCTAACCCTAACACTAACCCTAGTCCTAACCCTAACCCTAACCCAAACCCTAACACTAACCCTAAACCTAACCCTAACCCTAAATCAAACCCTAACCCTAACCCTAACCCTAACCCGAACCCAAACCCTAACTGAAACACTAATCCTAAACCTAACTATAACCCTAATGCTAACCCTAAACCTAATTCAAACTCAAACCCTAACCCTATTTCTAAACCGAACCCAAACCCTAACCCTAACCTTAAACCTAACCCAAAACATAACCCAAACCGAAACCCTAACCCTAACCCTAACACTAACACTAAACCTTAACCCTAACACTAACCCTAACCATAACCGAAACCTAAACCCAAACCCTAAACCTAATCCTAACCCTAACCCTAACCCTAATCCTAGTCCTTACCCTAACCCTAACCCTAACCCTAATCTTAACCCTTACCCAAACCCAAACTCTAAACCTAACTCTAATCGGAACCCTAACCCTAACCCTAATCCTAACCCTAACCCTAACCATAACCCTAATTCAATACCTCACTCTAACCCTAACTCTAACCCAAACCCTAACCTAACCCTAACTCTAAACCAAACCCAAACCCTAACCCTAACCCTAACACTAACCCAAACCCTAACCTAACCCTAAACCTAACCCTAACTCAAACCATAACTCTAACACTAACCCAAACCCTAACCCAAACCCTAATCCAAACCATAACCCAAATAATAACCCTAATCCTAACCCTAACCCTAACACTCATCCTTATCCTAACCCTAACCCTAACCATAACCATAACCCTAACGCTAATTCTAACCCTAACCCTAAACATAACCCAAAACCTAACCCTAACGCTAACCCTAACCTTCACCCTAAACTTAACACTAACCCTAACCCTAACTCTAACCCAAACCCTAACCTAACCCTAACTCTAAACCAAACCCAAACCCTAACCCTAACCCTGACTGTAACCCAAACCCTAACCTAACCCTAAACCTAACCCTAACTCAAACCCTAACTCTAACACTAATCCAAACCCTAACCCTAACCCTAACCCAAACCATAACCCAAATAATAACCCTAATCCTAACCCTAACCCTAACCCTAACCTTCATCCT
>JAJHUQ010000033.1:14292500-14295000 GCA_035773235.1 Eospalax fontanierii
ACTAACCCCATTCCTAACCCTAACCCTAACCTAAGCCTAAACCTAATGCTAACCCTAAACCTAATTCAAACTCAAACCCTAACCCTATTCCTAACCCGAACCCAAACCCTAACCCTAACCCTAACCCTAAACCTAACCCAAAACATAACCCAAACCGAAACCCTAACCCTAAATCTAATCCTAACCCTAAACCCTAACCCTAACACAAACCCTAACCATAACCGAAACCTAAACTCAAAACCTAACCCTAATCCTAACCCTAATCCTAACCATAATCCTAGTCCTAACCCTAACCCTAACCCTAACCCTAACCCTAACCCTAACCTGAACCCTTACCCAAACCAAAACTCTAAACCTAACGCTAATGGGAACCCTAACCCTAACCCTAATCCTAACCCTAACCCTAACCATAACCCTAATCCAACACCTCACCCTAACCCTAACTCTAACCCAAACCTTAACCTAAAACTAACTCTAAACCAAACCGAAACCCTAACCCTAACCCTAACTCTAACCCAAACCCTAACCTAACCCTAAACCTAACCCTAACTCAAAACCTAACTCTAACACTAACCCAAACCCTAACCCTAAACCTAACCCAAACCATAACCCAAATAATAACCCTGATCCTAACCCTAACCCTAACCCTCATCCTTATCCTAACCCTAACCCTAACGCTAACCCTAACCCTAAGCCTAATTTTAACCCTAACCCTAACCCTAACCCAAAACCTAACCCTAACCCTAACCCTAACCCTAATCTTAACACTAACCCTAACCTTAACACTCACCCAGATTCAAACCTAACCCTAACCCAAACACCAACCCTAACCCTAACCCAAACCCTAACCCTTACCCTAATCCTACCCCTAATGCTAACCCTAAACCTAACTGAAACTCAAACCCTAACCCTAAGCCTAAACCTAAACCAAACCCTAACCGTAACTCTAACCCTAACCCTAACTAAAACCCTAACACTAACCCAACCCGAACGCAAAACCTAACCCTAACACGAAACTTAACTGAAAACGTAAACCTAACTGTAATCCTAAACCAAAACCGAACCCTAACCCTAACCCTAACCCTAACCCTAACCCTAACCCACACGCTATCCCTATCCCTAACCCAAAACCTAAAACTAACCCTAAACCTAACCCTAACCCTAACCCAAAAACTAACCCTAAACCTAACCCTAAGCCAAACCCTAACCCTAACCCTTATTCTAAACCATACCCAAACCCTAACCCTAACCCTAACACTAACCCAAACCCTAACCCTAACCCTAACCCTAACCCTATTCCTAACACTAACTCTAACCCTAACCCAAACCCGAAACCTAACACTAACCCAAACCTTAACACTAACCCTAACCCTAACCCTAAACCTAACCCAAACACAAATCCTAAACTTAACCATAATCGTAACCCTAACCCTAACCCTAATCCTAACCCTAACCCAAACTCTAACACTAAACCTAACCCAAACCCTTATAATAACCCTAAACCTAAACCTAACCCCTAATCCTAACCCTAACCCTAACCCAAACCCTAACCCTAACCCTAACCGAAACACTAATCCTAAACCTAACCCTAACCCTAATGCTAACCCTAAACCTAATTTAAACTCAAACCCTAACCCTAATCCTAACCCGAACCGAAACCCTAACCCTAACCCTAAACCTAACCGAACACATAACCCACACCCAAACCCTAAACCTATCCCTAACCCTAACCCAAACCCACACCGTAAGCCTAACCCTAACCCAAACCGTAACACTAACCCTAATCCTACCCTTAAACCCTAACCCTAACCCTAACCATAAACCAAAACTAAAGAATAACCCTAATCGTAATCCTAAACCTAACCCTAACCATAACCCTAATCCAACCCATAACCCTAACCCTAACTCTAACCCAAACCCTAACCTAACCCTAACCCTAACCCAAACCGAAACCCTAACCCTAACCCTAACTCTAACCCAAATCCTAACCTAACCCTAACCCTAACCATAACACAAAACCTAACTCTAACACTAACCCAAACCCTAACCCTAACCCAAACCTAAACCATAACCCAAACACTAACCCTAATCCTAACCCTAACCCTAACCCTCATCCTTATCCTAACCCTAACCCTAACCCTTACCCTTACCCAAACCTAAACCCTAAAACTAACCCTAATCCGAACCCTAACCGTAATCCTAATCCTAACCGTAACCCTAACCCTAACCCAACCCCTAACCCTCACCCTAACTGTAACCCAAACCCGAACCCTAACCCTAACCCTAACCCAAATCCTAACCCTAACCCTAACCCTAAACTTAACCCAAACCCTTACCCTAACCCCAACTCCAACCCTAAACCTAACCATAACCCAAACCATAACCATAAACATAACCCAAACCTAAACCCTAAACTTTACCCTAATCGTAACTCAAACCCTAACCCAACCCAAATCCAAACCGTAAACTTTACACTAACCCTAGCCCTAACACTAACACA
>JAJHUQ010000033.1:14297500-14312500 GCA_035773235.1 Eospalax fontanierii
CTAAACCCTAAACTTAACACAAACCCTAACCCTAATCCTTACCCTAACCCTAACCCTAACCTAAACCCTAACCCTAACCCTAATCCTAACCCAAACCCTAACCATAACCCTAACCCTAACCCAAACCCTAACCCTAACCCTAACCCTAACCCTAACCCTAACCCTAATCCCTAACCCTAACCCTAACCCTAACCCAAAACCTAACCCTAACCCTAACCCTACCCCTAACCCTAACCCTAACCCTAACTCAAACCCTAACCCTAACCCTAACCCGAACCCGAACCCAAACCCTAACCCTAACCCTAAACCTAACCCAAACCCTAAACCTAACCCTAACACTACTCCTAAACCAAACCCTAAATCTAACCCTAACCCTAAACCTAATCCTAACTCTAAACCTAACCCTAACCCTAACCCAAACCCTAACACTAACACTAAGCTTAACCCTTACACTAACACAAAACCTAACCCTAACACTAACCCTAAGTCTAACTAAAACCCAAACCCTAACACTAACCCTAACCCAAACCCTAATAATAACCCTAAACCTAAACCTAACCCCTAATCCTAACCCTAACCCTAACCCAAACCCTAACCCTAACCCTAACCCTAACCCTAACCGAAACACTAATCCTAAACCTTACCCTAACCCTAATGCTATCCCTAAACCTAATTCAAACTCAAACCCTAACCCTAATCCTAACCCGAACCGAAACCCTAACCCTAACCCTAAACCTAACCCAAAACATAACCCACACCGAAACCCTAACCCTAACCCTAACCCTAACCAAAACCCACACCGTAAGCCTAACCCTAACCCAAACCCTAACACTAACCCTAATCCTACACTTAAACCCTAACCCTAACCCTAACCATAAACCAAACTTAAAGCCTAACCCTAACCCTAATCCTAAAACTAACCCTAACCATAACCCTAATCCAACCCATAACCCTAAACCTAACTCTAAACCAAACCCTAACCTAAACCTAACCCTAACCCAAACCCAAACCCTAACCCTAACCCTAACTCTAACCCAAATCCTAACACTAACCCAAACCCTAACCCTAACCCAAACCTAAACCATAACCCAAATACTAACCCTAATCCTACCCCTAACCCTAACCCTCATCCTTATCCTAACCGTAACCCTAACCCTTATCCTTACCCAAACCCAAACTCTAAAACTAACCCTAATCAGAACCCTAACCGTAATCCTAATCCTACCCGTAACCCTAATCCTAACCCAACTCCTAACCCTCACCCTAATTCTAACCCAAACCCGAACCCTAACCCTAACCCTAACCCAAATCCTAACCCTAACCCTAACCCTAACCCTAACCCAAACCCTAACCCTAATCCAAACCCTAACGCAAAACCAAACCCTAATCCTAACCCTAAACTTAACCGAAAACCTCACCCTAACCCTAACCCTAACCCTAAACCTAACCATAACCCTAACCCTAACCATAAAACAAACCGAAACCTAAACCCTAAACTTTACCCTAATCGTAACTCAAACCCTAACCCTAACCCAAATCCACACCCTAAACTTTACACTAACCCTAGCCCTAACACTAACCCAAATTCAAACCTAAGCCTAACCCTAACCCAAAACCTAACACTAATCCTAACCCTAACCCTAACCCTAACCCTAACCCTAACCCAAACCCGAACCCTAACCCTAACACTAACCCAAACCCTAACACTAGCCCTAACCCAAACCCTAACCCTAAACTTAACCCTAAACCAAACCCTAATCCTAACCCTAACCCTAACATTAACCCTAACCGAAAATCTAAACCCTAACCCTACTCCTAACCCTAACCCTAACCCTTACCCTTACCCAAACCCAAACCCTAACCCTAACCCTAATCCTAACCGTAACCCTAACCCTAACCCAACCCCTAACCCTCACAATAACTCTAACCCAAATCCGACTCTAACCCTAACCCTAACCCAAATCCTAACCCGAACCATAACCCTAACCCTAACCCAAACCATGACCCTAACCCAAACCCTAAACAAAACCCAAACCCAAACCCTAAACCTAACGTTAAACCTAACCATAACCCTAACCCTAACACTAATGCTAAACCTAACCATAACCCTAACCCTAACCCTAAACCTAACCAAACCTAAACCCTAACCCATACCCTAATCCTAACACTACCCCTAACACTAACCCTAACCGAAAACCTAAACCCTAACCCTACTCCTAACCCTAACACTAACCCTAACACAAACCCTAACCCTAAACGTAACCTTAACCCAAACCCTAACCATAACCTTAACCCAAACCCAAACCCTAATCTTAACACAAACCCTAACCCTAATCCTAAACCTAACCCTAACCGTAACCCAAACCGTAACCCTAACCCTAACCCTAACCCTAACCCAAACCCTAACCCTAACCCTAACCCTAACCCTAACCCTAACCCAAACCCTAACCCTAACCCTAATCCTAACCCTAATGCTAACCCTAAACCTAACCCTAACACTAACCCTAGTCCTAACCCTAACCCTAACCCAAACCCTAACACTAACCCTAACCCTAACCCTAAATCAAACCCTAAACCTAACCCTAACCCTAACCCGAACCCAAAACCTAACCCTAACCCTAACCCTAACTGAAACACTAATCCTAAACCTAAAACTAACCCTAATCCTTACCCTAAACCTAATTCCAACTCAAACCCTAACCCTAACCCTAACCGTAACCCAAAACATAACCCAAACCGAAACCCTAACCCTAAACCTAACCCTAACCCTAATCCCTAACCCTAACACTTACCCTAACCATAACCCAAGCATAAACCCTCACCCTAACCCTAATCCTACCCCTAACACTAACACTAATCGTAGTCCTAACCCTAACCCTAACCCTAACCCTAAACCTAACCTTAACCCTTACCCAAACCCAAACTCTAAACCTAACTCTAATCGGTACCCTAACTCTAACCCTTATCCTAACCCTAACCCTAACCATAACCCTAATCCTAGTCCTAACCCTAACCCTAACCCTAACCCTAAACCTAACCTTAACCCTTACCCAAACCCAAACTCTAAACCTAACTCTAATCGGAACCCTAACCCTAACCCTAATCCTAACCCTAACCCTAACCATAACCCTAATCCAACACCTCACCCTAACCCTAACTCTAACCCAAACCCTAACCTAACCCTAACTCTAAACCAAACCCAAACCCTAACCTAACCCTAACTCTAACCCAAACCCTAACCTAAACCTAAACCTAACCCTAACTCAAACCCTAACTCTAACACTAACCCAAACCCTAACCCTAACCCTAACCCAAACCATAACCCAAATAATAACCCTAATCCTAACCCAAACCCTAACCCTCATCCTTATCCTAACCATAACCCTAACCCTAACCCTAACCCTAACCCTAATTCTAACCCTAACCCTAATCCTAACAGAAAACCTAACCCTACCCCTAACCCTAACCATAATCTTAACACTAACTCTAACCCTCATCCTTATCCTAACCCTAACCCTAACCCTAACCCTAACCTTAACACTAACCCTAATTCTAACCCTAACCCTAACCCTAATCCTAACACTAATCCTAACCCTAACCCTAACCCTAACCCAAACCCAAACCCTAATCTTAACACAAACCCTAACCCTAACCCTAACCCTAACCCAAACCCTAACCCTAACCCTAAACCTAACCGAAACCCTAACCCTAACCCTAACCCTAACCCTAACCCAAACCCTAACCCTATCCCTAAACCAAACCCTAACCCTAACCGTAACCCTAACCCTAACTCAAACCCTAACTGAAACACTTATCCTAAATCTAACCCTAACCATAATGCTAAACCTAAACGTAATTCAAACTCAAAAACTAACACTAATCCTAACCCTAACCCTAACCCTAACCCTAACCCTAACCCTAACCCTAACCCTAAGCCTAACTGAAACACTAATCCTAAAACTAACCCTAACCCTAATGCTAACCCTAAACCTAATTCAAACTCAAACCATAACCCTATTCCTAACCCGATCCCAACCCTAACCCTAACCGTAAACCTAACCCAAAACATAACCCAAACCGAAACCCTAACCCTAACCCTAACCCTAAACCTAAACCCTAACCCTAACACTAACCCTAACCATAACCCAAACCCTAACCCTAATCCTAACACTAACCCTAACCCTAATCCTAGTCCTAACCCTAACCCTAACCCTAACCCTAACCTTAACCCTTACCCAAACCCAAACTCTAAACCTAACTCTAATCGGAACCCTAACCCTAACCATAACCATAACCCTAATCCAACACCTCACCCTAACCCTAACTCTAACCCAAACCCTAAGCTAACCCTAACTCTAAACCAAACCCAAACCCTAACCCTCACCCTAACTCTAACCCAAACCCCAATGTAAGCCTAAACCTAACCCTAACTCAAACCCTAACTCTAACACTAACCCAAACCCTAACACTAACCCTAACCCAAACCATAACCCAAATAATAACCCTAATCCTAACCCTAACCCTAAACCTCATCCTTTTCCTAACCCTAACGCTAACCCTAACCCTAACCCTAACCCTAACCCAAAACCTAACCCTAACCCTAACCCTAACCATAATCTTAACGCTAACCATAACCCTAACACTAACCCAGATTCAAACCTAACCCTAACCCAAACCCTAAACCTGACCCTAAGCCTAACCCTAACCCAAACCCCAACCCTAACACTAATCCTAACCCTAATGCTAGCCCTAAACCTAACTCAAACTCAAACCCTAACCCTAAGCCTAACCCTAAACCAAACCCTAAACCTAAACCTAACCCTAACCCTAACCCTAACTAAAACCCTAACACTAACCAAACCCGAACGCAAACCATAACCCTAACACGAAACTTAACCGAAAACATAAACCTAACCGTATTCCTAAACCAAACCCTAACCCTAACACTAACCCTAACCCCAACCCTAACACAAACGCTAACCCTAACCCTAACCCAAAACATAAACCTAACCATAAACCTAACCCTAACCCTAACCCAATCCCTAACCCTAACCCTAAACCTAAACTTAACCCCTAACCCCGAACCCCAAACCCTAACCCAAACCCTAACCCTAACCCTAACCCTAACCCTAATCCTAGTCCTAA
Organism: Eospalax fontanierii; assembly: GCA_035773235.1. Classification (NCBI taxonomy): domain Eukaryota; kingdom Metazoa; phylum Chordata; class Mammalia; order Rodentia; family Spalacidae; genus Eospalax; species Eospalax fontanierii. Next base: position 14,302,646 of record JAJHUQ010000033.1, read on the forward strand.
CCCTAACCCTAACCCTAACTCTAACCCTAACCCTAACCCTAACCCTAACCATAATGCTAACCCTAAACCTAACTCAAACTCAAACCCTAACCCTAAGCCTAACCCTAACCCAAACCCTAAACCTAACCATAACCCTAACCCTAGCCCTAACTAAAACCCTAACACTAACCCAACCCGAAAGCAAACCCTAACCCTAACCCGAAACTTAAACGAAAACCTAAACATAACCGTAATCCTAAACCAAACCCTAACCCTAACACTAAACCTAACCCTAACCCTAACCCTAACACAAACTCTAACCTATAGCTAACCCAAAATCTAAACCTAAGCCTAAACCTAACCCTAACCGTAATCCAATCCCTAACCCTAACAATAAACCTAAACTTAATCCCTAACCCCTAACCCCAAACTCTAACCCAAACATTAACCCTAACCATAACCCTAACCCTAAATCAAACTCTAACCCTAACCCTAACCCAAACGCTTACCCTAACCCTAACCCTAAACCAAACCCTAACCCTAACCTTAACCCTAACCCTAATCCTACCCCAAACCCAAACCCTAACACGAAACCTAAGCCTAATCCACACCGAAACCAAAACAATAACCCTAAACGTAAACCTAACCCTAACCCTAACCCTAACCCTAACCTTAACCCTTACAAAACCCAAACTCAAAACCTAACTCTAATCGGAACCCTAACCCTAACCCTAATCCTAACCCTAACCCTAACCATAACACTAATCCAACACCTCACCCTAACACTAACTATAACCCAAACCCAAACCTAACCCTAACTATAAAACAAACCCAAACCTAACCCTAACCCTAACTCTATTCCAAACCATAACCTAACCCTTTACCTAACCCTAACTCAAACCCTAACTCTAACACTAACCCAAACCCTAACCCTAACCCTAACCCAAACCATAACCCAAATAATAACACTAATCCTAACCCTAACCCTAACCCTCATCCTTATCCTAACCCTAACCCTAACCCTAACCTTAAACCTAACCCTAATTCTAACCCTAACCCTAACCATAACCCTAACCCTAACCCAAACCCAAACCCTGATCTTAACACAAACCCTAACCCTAATCCTAACCCTAACCCTAACCAGACCCTAACCCTAACCCTAACCCTAACCCAAACCCTAACCCTAACCCTAACCCTAACCCTAACCCAAACCCTAACCCTAACGCTAATCCTAACCCTAAAGCTAACCCTAAACCTAACCCTAACACTAACCCTACTCCTAAACGTAACCCTAACCCAAACCCTAACACTAACCCTAACCCTAAACTTAACCCTAAATCAAACCCTAACCCTAACCCTAACCCGAACCCAAACCCTAACCCTAACCCTAACCCTAACTGAAACTCTTATCCTAAACCTAACCCTAACCCTAATGCTAACCCTAAACCTAATTCAAACTCAAACCCTAACCCTAATCCGAACCCAACCCAAACCCTAACCCTAACCCTAATCCTAACCCTAACCATAACCCTAACCCTAACCGTACCCCTAACCCTAAACCAACCACTAACCCTCACCATAACTCTAACCCAAATCCGACTCAACCCTAACCCTAACCGAAATCCTAACCCGAACCCTAACCCTAACCCTAAACCAAACCCTAACCCAAACCCAAACCCTAACCCTAACCCTAAAGCTAACCCTAACCATAACCCTAACCCTAACCCTAATGCTAAACCTAACCATAACCCTAACTCTAACCCTAACCCTAACCCTAACCCAAACCCTAACTCTAACCCTAACCCTAACCCTAACCCTAACCCAAACTGTAACCCTAACCCTAATCCTACCCCTAATGCTAACCCTAAACCTAACCCTAACACTAACCCTAGTCTTAACCCTAACCCTAACCCAAACCCTAACGAAAACCCTAACCCTAACCCTAACCCTATATCAAAACCTAAACCTAACCCTAACCCTAACCCGAACCCAAACCCTAACCCTAACCCTAAGCCTAACTGAAACACTAATCCTAAACCTAACCCTAACTCTAATGCTAACCCTAAACCTAATTCCAACTCAAACCCTAACCCTAACCCTAAACCTAACCCCAAACAAAACCCAAACCGAAACCATAACCTTAAACCTAACCCTAACCCTAAACCCTAAACCTAACACTTACCCTAAGCATAACCCAAACCTAAAACCAAACCCTAACCCTAATCCTAACCCTAACCCTAGCCCTAATCCTAGTCCTAACCCTAAACCTAACCCTAACCCTAAACCTAAACTTAACCCTTACCCAAACCCAAACTCTAAACCTAACTCTAATCGGAACCCTAACCCTAACCCTAATACTAACCCTAACCCTAACCATAACCCTAATCCTAGTCCTAACCCTAACCCTAACCCTAACCCAAACCCTAACCCTAACCCTAACCCTAACCCAAACCCTAACCCTAACCCTAACCCTAACCCAAACCCTAACTGAAACACTTATCCTAAATCTAACCCTAACCCTCATGCTAACCCTAAACCTAATTCAAACTCAAACCCTAACCCTAATCCTAACCTTATCCCTAACCCTAACCCTAACCCTAACCCTAAACCTAACCCAAAACATAACCCAAACCGAAAACCTAACCCTAACCCTAACCGTAACCCTAATCCTAACCCTAACCCTAAACCTAATCCTAGTCCTAACCCTTACCCTAACCCTAACCCTAACCTTAACCCTTACCCAAACCCAAACTCTAAACCTAACTCTAATCGGAACCCTAACCCTAAACCTAATCCTAACCCTAACCCTAACCATAACCCTAATCCAACACCTCACCCTAACCCTAACTCTAACCTAAACCCTAACCTAACCCTAACACTAAACCAAACCCAAACCCTAACCCTAAGCCTAACTGTAACCCAAACCCTAACCTAACCCAAACCCAAACCCTAATCTTAACACAAACCCTAAACCTAACCCTAACCCTAACCCTCACCCAAACTCTAACCCTAACCATAACCCTAAACCAAACCATAAACGTAACCCTAACCCTAACCCTAACCCTACCCAAACCCTAACCCTAACCCTAATTCTAACCCTAATGCTAACCCTAAACCTAAACCTATCACTAACCCTATTCCTAACCCTAACCCTAACCCAAACCCTAACACTAACCCTAACTTTAACCCTAACCCTAAATCAAACCCTAACCCTAACCCTAAACCTAACCCGTACCCAAACCCTAATCCTAACACTAAGCCTAACTGAAACACTAATCCTAAACCTAACTCTAACCCTAATGCTAACCCTAAACCTAATTCAAACTCAAACCATAACCCTATTCCTAACCCGAACCCAAACCCTAACCCTAACCCTAAACCTAACCCAAAACATAACCCAAACCGAAACCCTAACCCTAACCCTAACCCTAACCCTAAACCCTAACCCTAACACTAACCCTAACCATAACCCATACCTAAACCCAAACCCTAACCCTAAACCTATCACTAACCCTTACCCTAATCCTAGTCCTAAACCTAACCCTAACCCTAACCCTAACCTTAACCCTTACCCCAACCCAAACTCTAAACCTAACTCTAATGGGAACCCTAACCCTAACCCTAATCCTAACCCTAACCCTAACCATAACCCTAATCCAACACCTCACCCTAACCCTAACTCTAACCCAAACCCCAATGTAAGCCTAAACCTAACCCTAACTCAAACCCTAACTCTAACACTAACCCAAACCCTAACACTAACCCTAACCCAAATCTTAACCCAAATAATAACCCTAATCCTAACCCTAACCCTAACCCTCATCCTTATCCTAACCCTAACCCTAACCCTAACCCTAACCCTAAACCTAAGTCTAACCCTAACCCTAACCCTAAACCTCACCCAAAACCAAACCGTAACCCTAACCTTAAGCATAATCTTAACACTAACCATAACCCTAATACTAACCCAGATTCAAACCTAACACTAAAGCAAACCCTAACCCTAACCCTAACCCTAACCCTAATCCTAACACTAATCCTAACACTAATCCTAGTCCTAACCCTAACCCTAACCCTAACCCTAACCCTAACCCTAACCTTAACCCTTACCCAAACCCAAACTCTAAACCTAACTCTAATCGGAACCCTAACCCTAACGCTAATCCTAACCCTAACCCTAACCATACCCCTAATCCAACACCTCACCCTAACCCTAACTCTAACCCAAACCCTAACCTAACCCTAACTCTAAACCAAACCCAAACCCTAACCCTAACCCTAACTCTAACCCAAACCCCAATGTAAGCCTAAACCTAACCCTAACTCAAACCCTAACTCTAACACTAACCCAAACCCTAACACTAACCCTAACCCAAACCATAACCCAAATAATAACCCTCATCCTAACCCTAACCCTAACCCTCATCCTTATCCTAACCCTAACGCTAACCCTAACCCTAACCCTAAACCTAATTCTAACCCTAACCTTAACCCTAAACCTCACCAAAAACCTAACCCTAACCCTAACCCAAAACATAACCCAAACCGAAACCCTAACCCTAACCCTAACCCTAACCCTAAACCCTAACCCTAACACTAACCCTAACCATAACCCTAACCTAAACCCAAACCCTAACCCTAAACCTAACACTAACCCTTACCCTAATCCTAGTCCTAAACCTAACCCTAACCCTAACCCTAACCCTAACCCTAACCTTAACCCTTACCCAAACCCAACTTTAAACCTAACTCTAATCGGAACCCTAACCCTAACCCTAATCCTAACCCTAACCCTAACCATAACCCTAATCCAACACCTCACCCTAACCCTAACTCTAACCCAAACCCTAACCTAACCCTAACTCTAAACCAAACCCAAACCCTAACCCTAACCCGAACTCTAACCCAAACACCAATGTAAGCCTAAACCTAACCCTAACTCAAACCCTAACTCTAACACTAACCCAAACCCTAACACTAACCCTAACCCAAATCTTAACCCAAATAATAACCCTAATCCTAACCCTAACCCTAACCCTCATCCTTATCCTAACCCTAACCCTAAACCTAACCCTAACCCTAAACATAAGTCTAACCCTAACCCTAACCCTAACCCTCACCCAAAACCTAACCCTAACCCTAACCATAATCTTAACACTAACCATAACCCTAATACTAACCCAGATTCAAACCTAACACTAAACCAAACCCTAACCCTAACCCTAACCCTCACCCTAACCCAAAACCTAACCCTAACACTAATCCTAACCCTAATGCTTACCCTAAACCTAATTCAAACTCAAACCATAACCCTATTCCTAACCCGAACCCAAACCCTAACCCTAACCCTAAAACTAATCCAAAACATAACCCAAAACGAAACCCTAACCCTATCCCTAACCCTAAACCCTACCCCTAAACATAACCCAAACCTAAACCCAAACCCTAACCCTAATCCTAACACTAACCCTAACACTAATCCTAGTCCTAACCCTAACCCTAACCCTAACCCTAACCCTAACCCTAACCTTAACCCTTACCCAAACCCAAACTCTAAACCTAACTCTAATCGGAACCCTAACCCTAACCCTAATCCTAACCCTAACCCTAACCATAACCCTAATCCAACACCTCACCCTAACCCTAACTCTAACCCAAACCCTAACCTAACCCTAACTCTAAACCAAACCCAAACCCTAACCCTAACCCTAACTCTAACCCAAACCCCAATGTAAGCCTAAACCTAACCCTAACTCAAACCCTAACTCTAACACTAACCCAAACCCTAACACTAACCCTAACCCAAATCTTAACCGAAATAATAACCCTAATCCTAACCCTAACCCTAACCCTCATCCTTATCCTCACCCTGACCCTAACCCTAACCCTAACCCTCACCCAAAACCTAACCCTAACCCTAACCCAAACCCTAACCCTAACCCTAACCCTAACCCTAATCCTAGTCCTAACCCTAACCCTAACCCTAACCCTAACCCTAACCCTAACCCTAACCCTAACCATAATGCTAACCCTAAACCTAACTCAAACTCAAACCCTAACCCTAAGCCTAACCCTAACCCAAACCCTAAACCTAACCATAACCCTAACCCTAGCCCTAACTAAAACCCTAACACTAACCCAACCCGAAAGCAAACCCTAACCCTAACCCGAAACTTAAACGAAAACCTAAACATAACCGTAATCCTAAACCAAACCCTAACCCTAACACTAAACCTAACCCTAACCCTAACCCTAACACAAACTCTAACCTATAGCTAACCCAAAATCTAAACCTAAGCCTAAACCTAACCCTAACCGTAATCCAATCCCTAACCCTAACAATAAACCTAAACTTAATCCCTAACCCCTAACCCCAAACTCTAACCCAAACATTAACCCTAACCATAACCCTAACCCTAAATCAAACTCTAACCCTAACCCTAACCCAAACGCTTACCCTAACCCTAACCCTAAACCAAACCCTAACCCTAACCTTAACCCTAACCCTAATCCTACCCCAAACCCAAACCCTAACACGAAACCTAAGCCTAATCCACACCGAAACCAAAACAATAACCCTAAACGTATACCTAACGCTAACCCTAACCCTAACCCTAACCTTAACCCTTACAAAACCCAAACTCAAAACCTAACTCTAATCGGAACCCTAACCCTAACCCTAAGCCTAACCCTAACCCTAACCATAACACTAATCCAACACCTCACCCTAACACTAACTATAACCCAAACCCAAACCTAACCCTAACTATAAAACAAACCCAAACCTAACCCTAACCCTAACTCTATTCCAAACCATAACCTAACCCTTTACCTAACCCTAACTCAAACCCTAACTCTAACACTAACCCAAACCCTAACCCTAACCCTAACCGAAACCATAACCCAAATAATAACACTAATCCTAACCCTAACCCTAACCCTCATCCTTATCCTAACCCTAACCCTAACCCTAACCTTAAACCTAACCCTAATTCTAACCCTAACCCTAACCATAACCCTAACCCTAACCCAAACCCAAACCCTGATCTTAACACAAACCCTAACCCTAATCCTAACCCTAACCCTAACCAGACCCTAACCCTAACCCTAACCCTAACCCAAACCCTAACCCTAACCCTAACCCTAACCCTAACCCAAACCCTAACCCTAACGCTAATCCTAACCCTAAAGCTAACCCTAAACCTAACCCTAACACTAACCCTACTCCTAAACGTAACCCTAACCCAAACCCTAACACTAACCCTAACCCTAAACTTAACCCTAAATCAAACCCTAACCCTAACCCTAACCCGAACCCAAACCCTAACCCTAACCCTAACCCTAACTGAAACTCTTATCCTAAACCTAACCCTAACCCTAACGCTAACCCTAAACCTAATTCAAACTCAAACCCTAACCCTAATCCGAACCCAACCCAAACCCTAACCCTAACCCTAATCCTAACCCTAACCATAACCCTAACCCTAACCGTACCCCTAACCCTAAACCAACCACTAACCCTCACCATAACTCTAACCCAAATCCGACTCAACCCTAACCCTAACCGAAATCCTAACCCGAACCCTAACCCTAACCCTAAACCAAACCCTAACCCAAACCCAAACCCTAACCCTAACCCTAAAGCTAACCCTAACCATAACCCTAACCCTCACCCTAATGCTAAACCTAACCATAACCCTAACTCTAACCCTAACCCTAACCCTAACCCAAACCCTAACTCTAACCCTAACCCTAACCCTAACCCTAACCCAAACTGTAACCCTCACCCTAATCCTACCCCTAATGCTAACCCTAAACCTAACCCTAACACTAACCCTAGTCTTAACCCTAACCCTAACCCAAACCCTAACGAAAACCCTAACCCTAACCCTAACCCTATATCAAAACCTAAACCTAACCCTAACCCTAACCCGAACCCAAACCCTAACCCTAACCCTAAGCCTAACTGAAACACTAATCCTAAACCTAACCCTAACCCTAATGCTAACCCTAAACCTAATTCCAACTCAAACCCTAAACCTAACCCTAAACCTAACCCAAAACAAAACCCAAACCGAAACCATAACCTTAAACCTAACCCTAACCCTAAACCCTAAACCTAACACTTACCCTAAGCATAACTCAAACCTAAAACCAAACCCTAACCCTAATCCTAACCCTAACCCTAGCCCTAATCCTAGTCCTAACCCTAAACCTAACCCTAACCCTAAACCTAAACTTAACCCTTACCCAAACCCAAACTCTAAACCTAACTCTAATCGGAACCCTAACCCTAACCCTAATACTAACCCTAACCCTAACCATAACCCTAATCCTAGTCCTAACCCTAACCCTAACCCTAAACCAAACCCTAACCCTAACCCTAACCCTAACCCAAACCCTAACCCTAACCCTAACCCTAACCCAAACCCTAACTGAAACACTTATCCTAAATCTAACCCTAACCCTCATGCTAACCCTAAACCTAATTCAAACTCAAACCCTAACCCTAATCCTAACCTTATCCCTAACCCTAACCCTAACCCTAACCCTAAACCTAACCCAAAACATAACCCAAACCGAAAACCTAACCCTAACCCTAACCGTAACCCTAATCCTAACCCTAACCCTAAACCTAATCCTAGTCCTAACCCTTACCCTAACCCTAACCCTAACCTTAACCCTTACCCAAACCCAAACTCTAAACCTAACTCTAATCGGAACCCTAACCCTAAACCTAATCCTAACCCTAACCCTAACCATAACCCTAATCCAACACCTCACCCTAACCCTAACTCTAACCTAAACCCTAACCTAACCCTAACACTAAACCAAACCCAAACCCTAACCCTAAGCCTAACTGTAACCCAAACCCTAACCTAACCCAAACCCAAACCCTAATCTTAACACAAACCCTAAACCTAACCCTAACCCTAACCCTCACCCAAACTCTAACCCTAACCATAACCCTAAACCAAACCATAAACGTAACCCTAACCCTAACCCTAACCCTACCCAAACCCTAACCCTAAACCTAATTCTAACCCTAATGCTAACCCTAAACCTAAACCTATCACTAACCCTATTCCTAACCCTAACCCTAACCCAAACCCTAACACTAACCCTAACTTTAACCCTAACCCTAAATCAAACCCTAACCCTAACCCTAAACCTAACCCGTACCCAAACCCTAATCCTAACACTAAGCCTAACTGAAACACTAATCCTAAACCTAACTCTAACCCTAATGCTAACCCTAAACCTAATTCAAACTCAAACCATAACCCTATTCCTAACCCGAACCCAAACCCTAACCCTAACCCTAAACCTAACCCAAAACATAACCAAAACCGAAACCCTAACCCTAACCCTAATCCTAACCCTAACCCTAAACCCTAACCCTAACACTAACCCTAACCATAACCCAAACCTAAACCCAAACCCTAAACCTAACCCTAACCCTAACACTAACCCTAACCCTAACCTTAACCCTTACCCAAACCCAACTTTAAACCTAACTCTAATCGGAACCCTAACCCTAACCCTAATCCTAACCCTAACCCTAACCATAACCCTAATCCAACACCTCACCCTAACCCTAACTCTAACCCAAACCCTAACCTAACCCTAACTCTAAACCAAACCCAAACCCTAACCCTAACCCGAACTCTAACCCAAACACCAATGTAAGCCTAAACCTAACCCTAACTCAAACCCTAACTCTAACACTAACCCAAACCCTAACACTAACCCTAACCCAAATCTTAACCCAAATAATAACCCTAATCCTAACCCTAACCCTAACCCTCATCCTTATCCTAACCCTAACCCTAAACCTAACCCTAACCCTAAACATAAGTCTAACCCTAACCCTAA
>JAJHUQ010000033.1:14317500-14327500 GCA_035773235.1 Eospalax fontanierii
ACCCTAAACCTAATCCTAACAGAAAACCTAACCCTAACCCTAACCCTAACCATAATCTTAACACTAACCCTAACCCTAACACTAACCCAGATTCAAACATAACCCTAACCCAAACCCTAACCCTAACCCTAACCCTAACCCAAAACCTAACCCTAATCCTAATCCTAACCATAATGCTAACCCTAAACCTAACTCAAACTGAAAACCTAATCCTAAGCCTAAGCCTAAGCCTAACCCTAACCCTAACCCTAACCCTAACCCTAACCCTAACCCTAACCCTAACCCTAACTGAAACACTAATCCTAAACCTAACCCTAACCCTAGTGCTAACCCTAAACCTAATTCAAACTCAAACCCTAACCCTAATCCTAACCCGAACCCAAACCCTAACCCAAACCCTAAACCTAACCCAAAACATAACCAAAACCGAAACCCTAACCCTAACCCTAATGCGAAACCCTAAACCTACCACTTACCCTAAACATAACCCAAACCTAAATCCAAACCCTAACCATAATCCTAACCCTAACCCTAACCCTAATCCAAGTCCTAACCCTAACCCTAACCCTAACCCTAACCCTAACCTTAACCCTTACAAAACCCAAACTCTAAACCTAACTCTAATCGGAACCCTAACCCTAACCCTAATCCTAACCCTAACCCTAACCATAACACTAATCCAACACTTCACCCTAACACTAACTCTAACCCAAACCCAAACCTAACCCTAACTCTAAACCAAACCCAAACCTAACCCTAACCCTAACTCTAACCCAAACCGTAACCTAACCCTATACCTAACCCTAACTCAAACCCTAACTCTAACACTAACCCAAACCGTAACCCTAACCCTAACCCAAACCATAACCCAAATAATAACACTAATCCTAACCCTAACCCTAACCCCCATCCTTATCCTAACCCTAACCCTAACCCTAACCTTAACCCTAACCCTAATTCTAACCCTAACCCTAACCCTAACCCTAACCCTAACCCTAACCCAAACCCAAACCCTGATCTTAACACAAACCCTAACCCTAATCCTGACCCTAACCCTAACCAGACCCTAACCCTAACCCTAACCCTAACCCAAACCCTAAGCCTAACATTAACCCTAACCCTAACCCAAACCCTAACCCTAACGCTAATCCTAACCCTAATGCTAACCCTAAACCTAACCCTAACACTAACCCTACTCCTAACAGTAACCCTAACCCAAACCCTAACACTAACCCTAACCCTAACCTTAACCCTAAATCAAACCCTAACCCTAACCCTAACCCGAACCCAAACCCTAATCCTAACCCTAACCCTAACTGAAACACTTATCCTAAACCTAACCCTAACCCTAATGCTAACCCTAAACCTAATTCAAACTCAAACCCTAACCCTAAACCTAACCCAACCCAAACCCTAACCCTAACCCTAAAACTAACCCAAAACATAACCAAAACTGAAACCGTAACCCTAACCGTAACCCTAACCCTAATCCTAACCCTAACCATAACCCTAACCCTAACCGTAACCCTAACCCTAAACCAACCCCTAACCCTCACCATAACTCTAACCCAAATCCGACTCTAAACCTAACACTAACCCAAATCCTAATCCGAACCCTAACCCTAACCCTAACCCAAACCCTAACCCAAACCCAAACCCTAAACCTAACCCTAAAGCTAACCCTAACCATAACCCTTACCCTAACCCTAATGCTAAACCTAACCATAACCCTAACTCTAACCCTAACCCTAACCCTAACCCAAACTCTAACCCTAACCCTAACCCTAACCCTAACCCTAACCCAAACCGTAACCCTAACCCTAATCCTAGCCCTAATGCTAACCCTAAACCTAACCCTAACACTAACCCTAGTCTTAACCCTAACCCTAACCCAAACCCTAACAAAAACCCTAACCCTAACCCTAACCCTAAATCAAAACCTAAACCTAACCCTAACCCTAACGCGAACCCAAACCCTAACCCTAACCCTAACCCTAACTGAAACACTAATCCTAACCCTAACTCCAACCCTAATGCTAACCCTAAACCTAATTCCAACTCAAACCCTAATCCTAACCCTAAACCTAACCCAAAACATAACCCAAACCGAAACCTTAACCTTAAACCTAACCCTAACCCTAAACCCTAACCCTAAACCTAAACCTAAACTTAACCCCTAACCCCGAACCCTAACCCTAACCCTAACCCTAACCCTAAACCTAACCTTAACCCTTACCCAAACCCAAACTCTAAACCTAACTCTAATCGGAACCCTAACCCTAACCCTAATCCTAACCCTAACCCTAACCATAACCCTAATCCTAGTCCTAACCCTAACCCTAACCCTAACCCAAACCCTAACCCTAACCCTAACCCTAACCCAAACCCTAACCCTAACCCTAACCCTAACCCTAACCCAAACCCTAACTGAAACACTTATCCTAAATCTAACCCTAACCCTCATGCTACACCTAAACCTAATTCAAACACAAACCCTAACTCTAATCCTAACCTTAACCCTAACCCTAACCCTAACCCTAACCCTAACCCTAAACCTAACCCAAAACATAAGCCAAACCGAAAACCTAACCCTAACCCTAACCGTAACCCTAATCCTAACCCTAACCCTAACCCTAATCCTAGTCCTAACCCTAACCCTAACCTTAACCCTTACCCAAACCCAAACTCTAAACCTAACTCTAATCAGAACCCTAACTCTAACCCTAATCCTAACCCTAACCCTAACCATAACCCTAATCCAACACCTCACCCTAACCCTAACTCTAACCTAAACCCTAACCTAACCCTAACACTAAACCAAACCCAAACCCTAACCCTAACCCTAACTGTAACCCAAACCCTAACCTAACCCAAACCCAAACCGTAATCTTAACACAAACCCTAACCCTAACCCTAACCCTAACCCTCACCCAAAACCTAACCCTAACCATAACCCTAAACCAAACCATAAACCTAACCCTAACCCTAACCCTAACCCTAACCCAAACCCCAACCCTAAACCTAATCCTAACCCTAAACCTAACCCTATCACTAACCCTATTCCTAACCCTAACCCTAACCCAAACCCTAACACTAACCCTAACCTTAACCCTAACCCTAAATCAAACCCTAACCCTAACCCTAAACCTAACCCGTACCCAAACCCTAACCCTAACACTAAACCTAACTGAAACACTAATCCTAAACCTAACCCTAACCCTAATGCTAACCCTAAAACTAATTCAAACTAAAACCATAACCCTATTCCTAACCCGAACCCAAACCCTAACCCTAACCCTAAACCTAACCCAAAACATAACCCACACCGAAACCCTAACCCTAACGGTAACCCTAACCCTAACCCTAAACCCTAACCCTAACACTAACCCTAACCATAAACCAAACCTAAACCCAAACCCTAACCCAAAAACTAACACTAACCCTAACCCTAATCCTAGTCCTAAACCTAACCCTAACCATAACCCTAACCCTAACCTTAAGCCTTACCCAAACCCAAACTCTAAACCTAACTCTAATCGGAACCCTAACCCTAACCCTAATCCTTACCCTAACCCTAACCATAACCCTAATCCAACACCTCACCCTAACCCTAACTCTAACCCAAACCCTAACCTAACCCTAACTCTAAACCAAACCCAAACCCTAATCCTAACCCTAACTCTAACCCAAACCCCAATGTAAGCCTAAACCTAACCCTAACTCAAACCCTAACTCCAACACTAACCCAAACCCTAACACTAACCCTAACCCAAATCTTAACCGAAATAATAACCCTAATCCTAACCCTAACCCTAACCCTCATCCTTATCCTAACCCTGACCCTAACCCTAACCCTAACCCTCACCCAAAACCTAACCCTAACCTTAACACAAACCCTAACCCTATCCTTAACCCTAAACCTAAGCCTAACTGAAACACTAATCCTAAACCTAACCCTAACCCTAATTCTAACCCTAAACCTAATTCAAACTCAAACCATAACCCTATTCCTAACCCGAACCCAAACCCTAACCCTAACCAAAAACCTAACCCAAAACATAACCCAAACCGAAACCCTAACCCTAACCCTAACCCTAACCCTAAACCCGAATTCTAACCCTAAACCTAATCCTAACAGAAAACCTAACCCTAACCCTAACCCTAACCATAATCTTAACACTAACCCTAACCCTAACACTAACCCAGATTCAAACCTAACCCTAACCCAAACCCTAACCCTAACCCTAACCCTAACCCAAAACCTAACCCTAACCCTAATCCTAACCATAATGCTAACCCTAAACCTAACTCAAACTGAAACCCTAACCCTAAGCCTAACCCTAATCCAAACCCTAAACCTAACCCTAACCTTAACCCTAACCCTAACTAAAACCCTAACACTAACCCAACCCGAACGCAAACCCTAAACCTAACCCGAAACTTAACCGAAAACCTAAACCTAACCGTAATCCTAAACCAAACCCTAACCTTAACACTAAACCTAACCCTAACCCTAACCCTAACATTAACAATAAACCTAAACTTAACCCCTAACCCCTAACCCCAAACCCTAACCCAAACCCTAACCCTAACCCTAAATCAAACCCTAACCCTAACCCTAACCCAAACGCTTACCCTAACCCTAACCCTAAACCAAACCCTAACCCTAACCTTAACCCTAACCCTAATCCTAACCCAAACCCAAACCCTAACACGATACCTAAGCCTAATCCACACCGAAACCGAAACAATAACCCTAAACGTAAACCTAACCCTAACCCTAACGCAAACCCAAACCCTAACCCTAAACGTAACCTTAATCCAAACCCTAAACCTAACCCTAACCCAAACCCAAACCCTAATCTTAACACAAACCCTAACCCTAATCCTAACCCTAACCCTAACCCAAACCCTAACCCTAACCCAAACCCTAACCCTAACACTAAAACTAACCCTAGCCCTAACCCAAATCCTAAACCTAAACCTAATCCTAACCCTAATGCTAACCCTAAACCTAACCCTAACACTAACCCTAGGCCTAACCCTAACCCTACCCAAACACTAACACTAATCCTAACCCTAACCCTAACCCTAACTGTATATCAAACCCTAACCCTAACCCTAACTCGAACCCAAACCCTAACCCTAACCCTAACCCTAACTGAAACACTAATCCTAAACCTAACCCTAACCCTAATGCTAACCCTAAACCTAATTCAAACTCAAACCCTAACCCTAATCCTAACCCGAACCCAAACCCTAACCCTAACCATAAACCTAACCCAAAACATAACCCAAACCGAAACCCTAACCCTAACCCTAACCCTAACCCTAAACCCTAACCCTAACCCTAACAATAACCCAAACCTAAACCCAAAACCTAACCCTAATCCTAACACTAACCCTAACCCTAATCCTAGTCCTAACCCTAACCCTAACCCTAACCCTAACCTTAACCCTTACCCAAACCCAATCTCTAAACCTAACTCTAATAAGAACCCTAACCCTAACCCTAATCCTAACCCTAACCCTAACCATAACCCTAATCCAACACCTCACCCAAAACCTAACTCTAACCCAAACCCTAACCTAACCCTTACTCTAAACCAAACCCAAACCCTAACCCTCACCCTAACTCTAACCCAAACCCCAATGTAAGCCTAAGCCTAACCCTAACTCAAACCCTAACTCTAACACTAACCCAAACCCTAACACTAACCCTAACACAAACCATAACCCAAATAATAACCCTAATCCTAACCCTAACCCTAAACCTCATCCTTTTCCTAACCTTAACCCTAACCCTAACCCTAACCCTAACCCTAATTCTAACCCTAACCCTAACCCTAACCCTAACCCAAAACCTAACCCTAACCCTAACCCTAACCATAATCTTAACGCTAACCATAACCCTAACACTAACCCAGATTCAAACCTAACCCTAACCCTAACCCTAATCCTAACCCTAATGCTAACCATAAACCTAACTCAAACTCAAACCCTAACCCTAAGCCTAACCCTAATCCAAACCCTAACCCTAACCCTAACCATAACCCTAACTAATACCCTAACACTAACCCAACCTGAACGCAAACCATAACCCTAACACGAAACTTAACCGAAAACCTAAACCTAACCGTATTCCTAAACCAAACCCTAACCCTAACACTAACCCTAACCCCAACCCTAACACAAACGCTAACCCTAACCCTAACCCAAAACCTAAACCTAACCCTAAACCTTACCCTAACCCTAAAACAATCCCTAACCCTAACCCTAAACCTAAACTTAACCCCTAACCCCGAACACCAAACCCTAACACAAACCCTAACCCTAACCCTAACCCTAATCCTAGTCCTAACCCTAACCCTAACCCTAACCCTAACCCTAACCCTAACCCTAACTCTAACCTAACCCTAAACCTAACCCTAACTCAAACCCTAACTCTAACACTAACCCAAACCCTAACCCTAACCCTAACCCAAACCATAACCCAAATAATAACCCTAATCCTAACACTAACCCTAACCCTCAGCCTTATCCTAACCCAAACCCTAACCCTAACCTTAACCCTAACCCTAATTCTAACCCTAAACCTAATGCTAACAGAAAACCTAACCCTAACCCTAACCCTAACCATAATCTTAACACTAACCCTAACCCTAACACTAACCCAGATTCAAACATAACCCTAACCCAAACCCTAACCCTAACCCTAACCCTAACCCAAAACCTAACCCTAACCCTAATCCTAACCATAATGCTAACCCTAAACCTAACTCAAACTGAAACCCTAATCCTAAGCCTAAGCCTAAGCCTAACCCTAACCCTAACCCTAACCCTAACCCTAACCCTAAACCTATACCTAACCCTAACCCTAACTGAAACACTAATCCTAAACCTAACCCTAACCCTAATGCTAACCCTAAACCTAATTCAAACTCAAACCCTAACCCTAACCCTAACCCAAACCCTAACCCTAACCCTAACCCTAACCCTAACCCAAACCCTAACCTTAACCCTAACCCTAATTCTAACCCTAAACCTAATCCTAACAGAAAACCTAACCCTAACCCTAACCCTAACCATAATCTTAACACTAACCCTAACCCTAACACTAACCCAGATTCAAACATAACCCTAACCCAAACCCTAACCCTAACCCTAACCCTAACCCAAAACCTAACCCTAACCCTAATCCTAACCATAATGCTAACCCTAAACCTAACTCAAACTGAAACCCTAATCCTAATCCTAAGCCTAAGCCTAAGCCTAACCCTAACCCTAACCCTAACCCTAACCCTAACCCTAACCGTAACTGAAACACTAATCCTAAACCTAACCCTAACCCTAATGCTAACCCTAAACCTAATTCAAACTCAAACCCTAACCCTAATCCTAACCCGAACCCAAACCCTAACCCAAACCCTAAACCTAACCCAAAACATAACCAAAACCGAAACCCTAACCCTAACTCTAACGCGAAACCCTAAACCTACCACTTACCCTAAACATAACCCAAACCTAAATCCAAACCCTAACCATAATCCTAACCCTAACCCTAACCCTAATCCAAGTCCTAACCCTAACCCTAACCCTAACCCTAACCCTAACCTTAACCCTTACAAAACCCAAACTCTAAACCTAACTCTAATCGGAACCCTAACCCTAACCCTAATCCTAACCCTAACACTAACCATAACACTAATCCAACACTTCACCCTAACACTAACTCTAACCCAAACCCAAACCTAACCCTAACTCTAAACCAAACCCAAACCTAACCCTAACCCTAACTCTAACCCAAACCGTAACCTAACCCTATACCTAACCCTAACTCAAACCCTAACTCTAACACTAACCCAAACCCTAACCCTAACCCTAGCCCAAACCATAACCCAAATAATAACACTAATCCTAACCCTAACCCTAACCCCCATCCTTATCCTAACCCTAACCCTAACCCTAACCTTAACCCTAACCCTAATTCTAACCCTTACCCTAACCCTAACCCTAACCCTAACCCTAACCCAAACCCAAACCCTGATCTTAACACAAACCCTAACCCTAATCCTAACCCTAACCCTAACCAGACCCTAACCCTAACCCTAACCCTAACCCAAACCCTAACCCTAACCTTAACCCTAACCCTAACCCAAACCCTAACCCTAACGCTAATCCTAACCCTAATGCTAACCCTAAACCTAACCCTAACACTAACCCTACTCCTAACAGTAACCCTAACCCAAACCCTAACACTAACCCTAACCCTAACCTTAACCCTAAATCAAACCCTAACCCTAACCCTAACCCGAACCCAAACCCTAATCCTAACCCTAACCCTAACTGAAACACTTATCCTAAACCTAACCCTAACTCTAATGCTAACCCTAAACCTAATTCAAACTCAAACCCTAACCCTAAACCTAACCCAACCCAAACCCTAACCCTAACCCTAAAACTAACCCAAAACATAACCAAAACCGAAACCGTAACCCTAACCGTAACCCTAACCCTAATCCTAACCCTAACCATAACCCTAACCCTAACCGTAACCCTAACCCTAAACCAACCCCTAACCCTCACCATAACTCTAACCCAAATCCGACTCTAACCCTAACCCTAACCCAAATCCTAATCCGAAGCCTAACCCTAACCCTAACCCAAACCCTAACCCAAACCCAAACCCTAAACCTAACCCTAAAGCTAACCCTAACCATAACCCTTACCCTAACCCTAATGCTAAACCTAACCATAACCCTAACTCTAACCCTAACCCTAACCCTAACCCAAACTCTAACCCTAACCCTAACCCTAACCCTAACCCAAACCGTAACCCTAACCCTAATCCTAGCCCTAATGCTAACCCTAAACCTAACCCTAACACTAACCCTAGTCTTAACCCTAACCCTAACCCAAACCCTAACAAAAACCCTAACCCTAACCCTAACCCTAAATCAAAACCTAAACCTAACCCTAACCCTAACCCGAACCCAAAACCTAAACCTAACCCTAACCCTAACTGAAACACTAATCCTAACCCTAACCCCAACCCTAATGCTAACCCTAAACCTAATTCCAACTCAAACCCTAACCCTAACCCTAAACCTAACCCAAAACATAACCCAAACCGAAACCTTAACCTTAAACCTAACCCTAACTCTAAACCCTAACCCTAACACTTACCCTAACCATAACCCAAACCTAAAACCAAACCCTAACCCTAATCCTAACCCTAACCCTACCCCTAAACCTAGTCCTAACCCTAACCCTAACCCTAACCCTAAACCTAACCTTAACCCTTACCCAAACCCAAACTCTAAACCTAACTCTAATCGGAACCCTAACCCTAACCCTAATCCTAACCCTAACCCTAACCATAACCCTAATCCTAGTCCTAACCCTAACCCTAACCCTAACCCAAACCCTAACCCTAACCCTAATCCTAACCCAAACCCTAACCCTAACCCTAACCCTAACCCTAACCCAAACCCTAACTGAAACACTTATCCTAAATCTAACCCTAACCCTCATGCTAACCCTAAACCTAATTCAAACTCAAACCCTAACCCTAATCCTAACCTTAACCCTAACCCTAACCCTAACCCTAACCCTAACCCTAAACCTAACCCAAAACATAAGCCAAACCGAAAACCTAACCCTAACCCCAACCGTAACCCTAATCCTAACCCTAAACCTAACCCTAATCCTAGTCCTAACCCTAACCCTAACCTTAACCCTTACCCAAACCCAAACTCTAAACCTAACTCTAATCAGAACCCTAACTCTAACCCTAATCCTAACCCTAACCCTAACCATAACCCTAATCCAACACCTCACCCTAACCCTAACTCTAACCTAAACCCTAACCTAACCCTAACACTAAACCAAACCCAAACCCTAACCCTAACCCTAACTGTAACCCAAACCCTAACCTAACCCAAACCCAAACCGTAATCTTAACACAAACCCTAACCCTAACCCTAACCCTAACCCTCAC
>JAJHUQ010000033.1:14337500-14342500 GCA_035773235.1 Eospalax fontanierii
AAACCCTAACTCTAACACTAACCCAAATCCTAACACTAACCCTAACCCAAATCTTAACCCAAATAATAACCCTAATCCTAACACTAACCCTAACCCTCATCCTTATCCTAACCCTAACCCTAACCCTAACCCTAAACCTAAGTCTAACCCTAACCCTAACCCTAACCCTCACCCAAAACCTAACCCTAACCCTAACCCTAACCATAATCTTAACACTAACCATAACCCTAATACTAACCCAGATTCAAACCTAACACTAATCCAAACCCTAACCCTAACCCTAACCCTCACCCTAACCCAAAACCTAACCCTAACACTAATCCTAACCCTAATGCTAACCCTAAACCTAATTCAAACTCAAACCATAACCCTATTCCTAACCCGATCCCAGAGCCTAACCCTAACCCTAAACCTAACCCAAAACATAACCCAAACCGAAACCCTAACCCTAACCCTAACCCTAACCCTAAACCCTAACCCTAAACATAACCCAAACCTAAACCCAAACCCTAACCCTAATCCTAACACTAACCCTAACACTAATCCTAGTCCTAACCCTAACCCTAACCTTAACCCTAACCCTAACCCTAACCCTAACCTTAACCCTTACCCAAACCCTAACATTAACCCTAACCCTAAACTTAACCCTAAATCAAACCCTAACCCTAACCCTAACCCGAACCCAAACCCTAACACTAACCCTAACCCTAACTGAAACACTTATCCTAAACCTAACCCTAACCCTAATGCTAACCCTAAACCTAATTCAAACTCAAACCCTAACCCTAATCCTACCCTAACACTAACCCAAAGCATAACCAAAACCGACACCGTAACCCTAACCCTAACCCTAACCCTAATCCTAACCCTAACCATAACCCTAACCCTAACCGTAACCCTAACCCTAAACCAACCACTAACCCTCACCATAACTCTAACCCAAATCCGACTCTAACCCGAACCCTAACCCAAATCCTAATCCGAACCCTAACCCTAACCCTAACCCAAACCCTAACCCAAACCCAAACCTAAACCCTAACCCTAAAGCTAACCCTAACCATAACCCTAACCCTAACCCTAATGCTAAACCTAACCATAACATTAACTCTAACCCTAACCCTAACCCTAAGCCAAACCCTAACCCTAACCCTAACCCTAACCCTAACCCTAACCCAAACCGTAACCCTAACCCTAATCCTAGCCCTAATGCTAACCCTAAACCTAACCCTAACACTAACCCTAGTCTTAACCCTAACCCTAACCCAAACCCTAACAAAAACCCTAACCCTAACGCTAACCCTAAATCAAAACCTAAACCTAACCCTAACCCTAACCCGAACCCAAACCCTAACCCTAACCCTAACCCTAACTGAAACACTAATCCTAACCCTAACCCTAACCCTAATGCTAACCCTAAACCTAATTCCAACTCAAACCCTAACCCTAACCCTAAACCTAACCCAAAACATAACCCAAACCGAAACCATAACCTTAAACCTAACCCTAACCCTAAACCCTAACCCTAACACTTACCCTAACCATAACCCAAACCTAAAACCAAACCCTAACCCTAATCCTAACCCTAACCCTAGCCCTAATCCTAGTCCTAACCCAAACCCTAACCCTAACCCGAAACCTAACCTTAACCCTTACCCAAACCCAAACTCTAAACCTAACTCTAACCGGAACTCTAACCTTAACCTTAACCCTAACCCTAACCCTAACCATAACCCTAATCATCCTCCTAAGCCTAACCCTAACCCTAACCCAAACCCTAACCCTAACCCTAACCCAAACCCTAACCCTAACCCTAACCCTAACCCAAACCCTAACTGAAACACTTATCCTAAATCTAACCCTAACCCTCACGCTAACCCTAAACCTAATTCAAACTCAAACCCTAACCCTAATCCTAACCTTCATCCTAACCCTAACCCTAACCCTAACCCTAACCCTAAACCTAACCCAAAACATAACCCAAACTGAAAACCTAACCCTAACCCTGACCGTAACCCTAATCCTAACCCTAACCCTAACCCTAATCCTAACCCTAACCATAACCATAAACCTAATCCAACACCTCACCCTAACCCTAACTCTAACCTAAACCCTAACCTAATCCTAACACTAAACCAAACCCAAACCCTAACCCTAACCCTAACTGTAACCCTAACCCTAACCTAACCCAAACCCAAACCCTAATCTTAACACAAACCCTAACCCTAACCCTAACCCTAATCCTAACCCTAACCCTAGCCCTAATCCTAGTCCTAACCCTAACCCTAACCCTGACCCTAAACCTAACCTTAACCCTTACCCAAACCCAAACTCTAAACCTAACTCTAATCGGAACGCTAACCCTAACCGTAACCCTAATCCTTACCCTAACCCTAACCCTAATCCTAGTCCTAAACCTAACCCTAACCCTAACCCTAACCCTAACCCTAACCCTAACCATAACCCTAAACCAAACCATAAACCTAACCCTAACCCTAACCCTAACCCTAACCCAAACCCTAACCCTAAACCTAATCCTAACCCTAATGCTAACCCTAAACCTAACCCTATCACTAACCCTATTCCTAACCCTAACCCTATCCCAAACCCTAACACTAACCCTAACCTTAACCCTAACCCTAAATCAAACCCTAAACCTAACCCTAAACCTAACCCGTACCCAAACCCTAACCCTAACACTAAGCCTAACTGAAACACTAATCCTAAACCTAACCCTAACCCTAATGCTAACCATAAACCTAATTCAAACTCAAACCATAACCCTATTCCTAAGCAGAACCCAAACCCTAAGCCTAACCCTAAACCTAACCCAAAACATAACCCAAACCGAAACCCTAACACTAACCCTAACCCTAACCCTAAACCCTAACCCTAACACTAACCCTAAACATAACCCAAACCTAAACCCAAACCCTAACCCCAAACCTAACACTAACCCTAACCCTAATCCTAGTCCTAAACCTAACCCTAACCCTAAACCTAACCCTAACCCTAACCTTAACCCTTACTCAAACTAACTCTAAACCTAACTCTAATCGGAACCCTAAACCTAACCCTAATCCTAACCCTAACCCTAACCATAACCCTAATCCAACGCCTCACCCTAACCCTAACTCTAACCCAATCCCTAACCTAACCCTAACCTTAACCCTAACCCTAAATCAAACCCTAAACCTAACCCTAAACCAAACCCAAACCCTAACCCTAACCCTAACTCTAACCCAAACCCCAATGTAAGCCTAAACCTAACCCTAACTCAAACCCTAACTCTAACACTAACCCAAACCCTAACACTAACCCTAACCCAAATCTTAACCCAAATAATAACCCTAATCCTAACACTAACCCTAACCCTCATCCTTATCCTAACCCTAACCCTAACCCTAACCCTAAACCTAAGTCTAACCCTAACCCTATCCCTAACCCTCACCCAAAACCTAACCCTAACCCTAACCCTAACCATAATCTTAACACTAACCATAACCCTAATACTAACCCAGATTCAAACCTAACACTAATCCAAACCCTAACCCTAACCCTAACCCTCACCCTAACCCAAAACCTAACCCTAACACTAATCCTAACCCTAATGCTAACCCTAAACCTAATTCAAACTCAAACCATAACCCTATTCCTAACCCGAACTCAAAGCCTAACCCTAACCCTAAACCTAACCCAAAACATAACCCAAACCAAAACCCTAACCCTAACCCTAACCCTAACCCTAAACCGTAACCCTAAACATAACCCAAACCTAAACCCAAACCCTAACCCTAATCCTAACACTAACCCTAACACTAATCCTAGTCCTAACCCTAAACCTAACCTTAACCCTAACCCTAACCCTAACCCTAACCTTAACCCTTACCCAAACCCTAACACTAACCCTAACCCTAAACTTAACCCTAAATCAAACCCTAACCCTAACCCTAACCCGAACCCAAACCCTAACCCTAACCCTAACCCTAACTGAAACACTTATCCTAAACCTAACCCTAACCCTAATGCTAACCCTAAACCTAATTCAAACTCAAACCCTAACCCTAATCCTACCCTAAAACTAACCCAAAACATAACCAAAACCGAAACCGTAACCCTAACCCTAACCCTAACCCTAATCCTAACCCTAACCATAACCCTAACCCTAACCGTAACCCTAACCCTAAACCAACCACTAACCCTCACCATAACTCTAACCCAAATCCGACTCTAACCCGAACCCTAACAAATTCCTAATCCGAACCCTAACCCTAACCCTAACCCAAACCCTAACCCAAACCCAAACCCTAACCCTAACCCTAAAGCTAACCCTAACCATAACCCTAACCCTAACCCTAATGCTAAACCTAACCATAACATTAACTCTAACACTAACCCTAACCCTAACCCAAACCCTAACCCTAACCCTAACCCTAACCCTAACCCTAACCCTAAACCTAACCCAAACCGTAACCCTAACCCTAATCCTAGCCCTAATGCTAACCCTAAACCTAACCCTAACACTAACCCTAGTATTAACCCTAACCCTAACCCAAACCCTAACAAAAACCCTAACCCTAACGCTAACCCTAAATCAAAACCTAAACCTAACCCTAACCCTAACCCGAACCCAAACCCTAACCCTAACCCTAACCCTAACTGAAACACTAATCCTAACCCTAACCCTAACCCTAATGCTAACCCTAAAACTAATTCCAACTCAAACCCTAACCCTAACCCTAAACCTAACCCAAAACATAACCCAAACCGAAACCATAACCTTAAACCTAACCCTAACCCTAAACCCTAACCCTAACACTTACCCTAACCATAACCCAAACCTAAAACCAAACCCTAACCCTAATCCTAACCCTAACCCTAGCCCTAATCCTAGTCCTAACCCTAACCCTAACCCTAACCCTAAACCTAACCTTAACCCTTACCCAAACGCAAACTCTAAACCTAACTCTAATCGGAACCCTAACCCTAACCCTAATCCTAAC
>JAJHUQ010000033.1:14352500-14357500 GCA_035773235.1 Eospalax fontanierii
CTAACACTAACCCTTACCCAAACCCTAACCCAAACCCAAACCCTAACCCTAACCCTAAAGCTAACCCTAACCATAACCCTAACCCTAACCCTAATGCTAAACCTAACCATAACCCTAACTCTAACCCTAACCCTAACCCTAACCCTAACCCAAACCCTAACCCTAACCCTAACCCTAACCCTAACCCAAACCGTAACCCTAACCCTAATACTAGCCCTAATGCTAACCCTAAACCTAACCCTAACACTAACCCTAGTCTTAACCCTAACCCTAACCCAAACCCTAACAAAAACCCTAACCTTAACCCTAACCCTAAATCAAAACCTAAACCTAACCCTAACCCTAACCCGAACCCAAACCCTAACCCTAACCCTAACCCTAACCCTAACTGAAACACTAATCCTAACCCTAACCCTAACCCTAATGCTAACCCTAAACCTAATTCCAACTCAAACCCTAACCCTAACCCTAAACCTAACCCAAAACATAACCCAAACCGAAACCATAACCTTAAACCTAACCCTAACCCTAAACCCTAACCCTAACACTTACCCTAACCATAACCCAAACCTAAAACCAAAACCTAACCCTAATCCTAACCCTAACCCTAGCCCTAATCCTAGTCCTAACCCTAACCCTAACCCTAACCCTAAACCTAACCTTAACCCTTACCCAAAGCCAAATTCTAAACCTAACTCTAATCGGAACCCTAACCCTAACGCTAATCCTAACCCTAAACCTAAAAAAAACCCTAACCCTAAACCTAACCCTAAACTTAACCCAAACCCTAACCATAAACCTAACCCAAACCTAAACCCTAAACTTTACCCTAATCCTAACTCAAAACCTAACCCTAACCCAAATCCAAACCAAAAACTTTACACACAACCTAACCCAAACACTAACCCAAATTCAAACCTAAGCCTAACCCTAACCCAAACCCTAACCCTAATCCTAACCCTAACCCTAACCCTAACCCTAACCCAAACCCGAACCCCAACCATAACCCTAACCCAAACCCTAACCCTAACCCTAACTCTAAACTAAACCCTAACCCCAACCTTAACCCCAAACCAAACCCTAATCCTAACCCTAACCCTAACATTAACCCTAACCGAAAACCTAAACCTAACCCTACTCCAAACCCTAACCCTAACCCTTACCCTTACCCAAACCCAAACCCTAAAACTAACCCTAATCCAAACACTAACCCTAACCCTAATCCTAACCGTAACCCTAATCCTAACCGGAACGCTAACCCTAACCCAACCCCTAACCTTCACCATAACTCTAACCCAAATCCGACTCTAACCCTAACCCTAACCCAAATCCTAACCCGAACCCTAACACTAACCCTAACCCAAACCCTAACCTAACCCTAACTCTAAACCAAACCCAAACCCTAACCCTAACCCTATCTCTAACCCAAACCCTAACCTAACCCAAACCCAAACCCTAATCTTAACACAAACCCTAACCCTAACCCTAACCCTAACCCTCACCCAAACCCTAACCCTAACCATAACCCTAAACCAAACCCTAAACCTAACCCTAACCCTAACCCTAACCCTAACCCAAACCCTAAACCTAACCCAAAACATAACCCAAACCGAAAACCTAACCCTAACCCTAACCGTAACCCAAACCCTAACTGAAACACTTATCCTAAATCTAACCCTAACCCTAATGCTAACCCTAAACCTAATTCAAACTCAAACCCTAACCCTAATCCTAACCTTAACCCTATCCCTAACCCTAACCCTAACCCTAAACCTAACCCAAAACATAACACAAACCGAAAACCTAACCCTAACCCTAACCGTAACCCTAATCCTAACCCTAACCCTAACCCTAATCCTAGTGCTAACCCTAACCCTAACCCTAACCCTAACCCTAACCCTTACCCACACCCAAACTCTAACCCTAACTCCACTCGGAACCCTCACCCTAACCCTAATCCTAAACCTAACCCTAACCATAACCCTAACCCCACACCCCACCCTAACCCTAACTCTAACCTAAACCCTAACCTAACCCTAACACTAAACCAAACCCAAACCCTAACCCTAACCCTAACTGTAACCCAAACCCTAACCTAACCCAAAACCAAACCCTAATCTTAACACAAACCCTAACCCTAACCCTAACCCTAACCCTCACCCAAACCCTAACCCTAACCATAACCCTAAACCAAACCCTAAACCTAACCCTGACCCTAACACTAACCCTAACCCAAACCCTAAACATAAACCTAATCCTAACCCTAATCCTAACCCTAAACCTAACCCTATCACTAACCCTATTCCTAACCCTAACCCTAACCCAAACCCTAACACTAACCCTAACCTTAACCCTAACCCTAAATCAAACCCTAACCCTAACCCTAAACCTAACCCTTACCCAAACCCTAACCCTAACACTAAGCCTAACTGAAACACTAATCCTAAACCTAACCCTAACCCTAATGCTAAACCTAAACCTAATTCAAACTCAAACCATAACCCTATTCCTAACCCGAACCCAAACCCTAACCCTAACCCTAAACCTAACCCAAAACATAACCAAAACCGAAACCCTAACCTTAACCCTAACCCTAACCCTAAACCCTAAACCTAACACTAACCCTAACCATAACCCAAACCTAAACCCAAACCCTAACCCTAAACCTAACACTAACCCTAACCCTAATCCTAGTCCTAAACCTAACCCTAACCCTAACCCTAACCCTAACGCTAACCTTAACCCTTACCCAAACCCAAACTCTAAACCTAACTCTAATCGGAACCTTAACCCTAACCCTAATCCTAACCCTAACCCTAACCATAACCCTAATCCAACACCTCACCCTAACCCTAACTCTAACCCAAACCCTAACATAACCCTAACTCTAAACAAAACCCAAACCCTAACCCTAACCCTAACTCTAACCCAAACCCCAATGTAAGCCTAAACCTAACCCTAACTCAAACCCTAACTCTAACACTAACCCAAAACCTAACACTAACCCTAACCCAAATCTTAACCCAAATAATAACCCTAATCCTAACCCTAAACCTAACCCTCATCCTTATCCTAACCCTTACCCTAACCCTAACCCTAACCCTAAACCTAAGTCTAACCCTAACCCTAACCCTAACCCTCACCCAAAACCTAACATTAACCCTAAACCTAACCATAATCTTAACACTAACCATAACCCTAATACTAACCCAGATTCAAACCTAACCCTAACCCAAACCCTAACCCTAACCCTCACCCTAACCCAAACCCTAACCCTAACACTAATCCTAACGCTAATGCTAACCCTAAACCTAATTCAAACTCAAACCATAACCCTATTACTAACCCGAACCCAAACCCTAACCCTAACCCTAAACCTAACCCAAAACATAACCCAAACTGAAACCCTAACCCTAACCCTAACCCTAACCCTAAACCCTAACCCTAACCATAACCCAAACCTAAACCCAAACCCTAACCCTAACCCTAACCCTAACCCTAACCCTAACCCAAACCGTAACCCTAACCCTAATACTAGCCCTAATGCTAACCCTAAACCTAACCCTAACACTAACCCTAGTCTTAACCCTAACCCTAACCCAAACCCTAACAAAAACCCTAACTTTAACCCTAACCCTAAATCAAAACCTAAACCTAACCCTAACCCTAACCCGAACCCAAACCCTAACCCTAACCCTAACCCTAACCCTAACTGAAACACTAATCCTAACCCTAACCCTAACCCTAATGCTAACCCTAAACCTAATTCCAACTCAAACCCTAACCCTAACCCTAAACCTAACCCAAAACATAACCCAAACCGAAACCACAACCTTAAACCTAACCCTAACCCTAAACCCTAACCCTAACACTTACCCTAACCATAACCCAAACCTAAAACCAAAACCTAACCCTAATCCTAACCCTAACCCTAGCCCTAATCCTAGTCCTAACCCTAACCCTAACCCTAACCCTAAACCTAACCTTAACCCTTACCCAAACCCAAATTCTAAACCTAACTCTAATCGGAACCCTAACCCAAACGCTAATCCTAACCCTAAACCTAACAAAAAACCCTAACCCTAAACCTAACCCTAAACTTAACCCAAACCCTAACCATAAACCTAACCCAAACCTAAACCCTAAACTTTACCCTAATCTTAACTCAAAACCTAACCCTAACCCAAATCCAAACCATAAACTTTACACTAACCCTAGCCCTAACACTAACCCAAATTCAAACCTAAGCCTAACCCTAACCCAAACCCTAACCCTAATCCTAACCCTAACCCTAACCCTAACCCTAACCCAAACCCGAACCCCAACCATAACCCTAACCCAAACCCTAACCCTAACCCTAACTCTAAACTAAACCCTAACCCTAACCTTAACCCTAAACCAAACCCTAATCCTAACCCTAACCCTAACATTAACCCTAACCGAAAACCTAAACCTAACCCTACTCCAAACCCTAACCCTAACCCTTACCCTTACCCAAACCCAAACCCTAAAACTAACCCTAATCCAAACACTAACTCTAACCCTAATCCTAACCGTAACCCTAATCCTAACCGTAACGCTAACCCTAACCCAACCCCTAACCTTCACCATAACTCTAACCCAAATCCGACTCTAACCCTAACCCTAACCCAAATCCTAACCCGAACCCTAACACTAACCCTAACCCAAACCCTAACCTAACCCTAACTCTAAACCAAACCCAAACCCTAACCCTAACCCTATCTCTAACCCAAACCCTAACCTAACCCAAACCCAAACCCTAATCTTAACACAAACCCTAACCCTAACCCTAACCCTAACCCTCACCCAATCCCTAACCCTAACCATAACCCTAAACCAAACCCTAAACCTAACCCTAACCCTAACCCTAACCCTAACCCAAACCCTAAACCTAACCCAAAACATAACCCAAACCGAAAACCTAACCCTAACCCTAACCGTAACCCAAACCCTAACTGAAACACTTATCCTAAATCTAA
>JAJHUQ010000033.1:14367500-14370000 GCA_035773235.1 Eospalax fontanierii
ACCCAAACCTAAACCATAACCCAAACACTAACCCTAATCCTAACATTAACCCTAACCCTCATCCTTAACCTAACCGTAAACCTAACCCTTATCCTTACCCAAACACAAACCCTAAAACTAACCCTAATCCGAACCCTAACCGTAATCCTACTCCTAACCGTAAACCTAACCCTAACCCAACCCCTAACCATCACCCTAACTCTAACCCAAACCCTAACCCTAACCCAAATCCTAACCCTAACCCTAACCCTAAACTAAACCCAAACCCTAACCCTAACCCTAACCCTAGACCTAACCATAACCCAAACCCTGACCATAAACAAGGCCCAAACCTAAACCCTAAACTTTACCCTAATCGTAACTCAAACCCTAACCCTAACCCAAATCCAAACCATAAACTTTACACTAACCTTAGCCCTAACACTAACCCAAATTCAAACCTAAGCCTAACCCTAACCCAAACGCTAACCCTAACCCTAACCCTAACCCTAACACTAACCCAAACCCGAACCCCAACCCTAACCCTAACCCTAACCCTAACCTAAACCTTAACCCTAATCTTAACCCTAAACCTACCCTAACCCTAACCCTAATATTAACCCTAACCGAAAACCTAAACCTAACCCTACTCCAAACCCTAACCCTAACACTTACCCTTACCCAAACCCAAACCCTAAAACTAAGCCTAATCCAAACACTAACCCTAACCCTAATCCTAACCGTAACCCTAATCCTAACCGTAACCCTAACCCTCAAAAAACCCCTAACCTTCACCATAACTCTAACCCAAATCCGACTCTAACCCTAACCCTAACCCAAATCCTAACCCGAACCCTAACCCTAACCCAAACCCTAACCCTAACTCAAACCCTAAACCAAACCCAAACCCTAACCCTAAACCTAACGCCAACCCTAACCATAACCCTAACCCTAACCCTAATGCTAAACCTAACCATAACCCTAACCCTAACCCTAAACCTAACCAAACCTAAACCCTAACCCAAACCCTAATCCTAACACTAACCCTAACACTAACCCTAACCAAAAACCTAAACCCTAACCCTACTCCTAACGCTAACCCTAACACTAACACAAACCCTAACCCTAAACGTAACCTTAACCCAAACCCTAACCCTAACCTTAACCCAAACCCAAACCCTAATCTTAACACAAACCCTAACCCTAATCCTAACCCTAACCCTAACCCTAACCCAAACGCTAACCCTAACCCTAACCCTAACCCAAACCTTAACCCTAAACCTAACCCTAACCCTAACCAAAACCCAAACCCTAACCCTAACCGTAATCCTAACCCTAATGCTAACCCTAAACCTAACCCTAACACTAACCCTAGTCCTAAACCTAACCCTAACCCAAACCCTAACACTAACCCTAACACTAACCCTAACAATAAATCAAACCCTAAACCTAACCCTAACCCTAACCCGAACCCAAACCCTAACCCTAACCCTAACCCTAACTGAAACACTAATCCTAAACCTAACCCTAACCCTAATGCTAACCCTAAACCTAATTCCAATTCAAACCCTAACCCTAACCCTAAACCTAACCCAAAACATAACCCAAACCGAAACCCTTACCCTAAAACTAACCCTAACCCTAAACCCTAACCCTAACACTTACCCTAACCATAACCCAAACCTAACCCTAACCCTAACCCAAACCCTAACCCTAACCCTAACCCTAACCCTAACCCTAACCCAAACCCTAACCCTAACCCTAATCCTAACCCTAATGCTAACCCTAAACCTAACACTAACACTAACCCTAGTCCTAAACCTAACCCTAACCCAAACCCTAACACTAACACTAACCCTAACCCTAACCCTATCTCTAACCCAAACCCTAACCCTAACCCTAACCTAACCCCAAACTCTAAACCTAACTCTAATCGGAATCTTAACACTAACCCTAATCCTAACCTTAACCCTAACCATAACCCTAATCCAACACCTCACCCTAACCCTAACTCTAACCCAAACCCTAACCTAACCCTAACTCTAAACCAAACCCAACACCTAACCCTAACCCTAACTCTAACCCAAACCCCAATGTAAGCCTAAACCTAACCCTAACTCAAACCCTAACTCTAACACTAACCCAAACCCTAACCCTAACCATAACCCTAATCCAACACCTCACCCTAACCCTAACTCTAACCCAAACCCTAACCTAACCCTAACTCTAAACGATACCCAAACCGTAACCCTAACACTGACTCTAACCCAAACCCTAATCTAACCCTAAACCTAACCCTAACTCAAACCCTAACTCTAACACTAACCCAAACCCTAACCCTAACACTAACCCAAACCATAACCCAAATAGTAACCCTTATCCTAACCCTAACCCTAACCTTCATCCTTATCCTAACCCTAACCCTAACCCTAACCTTAACACTAACCCTAATTGTAAACCTAACCCTAACCCTAACCCTAACCCTTACCCTAACCCTAACCCAAACCCAAACCCTAATCTT
>JAJHUQ010000033.1:14380000-14382500 GCA_035773235.1 Eospalax fontanierii
ACCCTAACTCTAACCCAAACCCTAACCTAACCCTAACTCTAAACCATACCCAAACCGTAACCCTAACACTGACTCTAACCCAAACCCTAATCTAACCCTAAACCTAACCCTAACTCAAACCCTAACTCTAACACTAACCCAAACCCTAACCCTAACCCTAACCCAAACCATAACCCAAATAGTAACCCTTATCCTAACCCTAACCCTAACCTTCATCCTTATCCTAACCCTAACCCTAACCCTAACCTTAACACTAACCCTAATTGTAAACCTAACCCTAACCCTAACCCTAACCCTAACCCTAACCCTAACCCAAACCCAAACCCTAATCTTAACACAAACCCTAACACTAACCCTAACCCTAACCCTAATCCTAACCCAAAGCCTAAACCTAACCCTAACCCTAACCCAAACCCTAACCCTAACCCTAACCCTAACCCTAACCCTAACCCAAACCCTAACCCTAACCGTAATCCTAACCCTAATGCTAACCCTAAACCTAACACTTACACTAAACCTAGTCCTAACCCTAACCCTAACCCAAACCCTAACACTAACCCTAACCCTAACCCTAACCCTATCTCTAACCCAAACCCTAACCTAACCCTAAACCTAACCCTAACTCAAACCCTAACTCTAACACTAACCCAAACCCTAACCCTAAAACTAACCCAAACCATAACCCAAATAATAACCCTAATCCTAACCCTAACCCTAACCCTAATCCTTATTCTAACCCTAACCCTAACCCTAAACCTAACCCTAACACTAACCCAAACCCTAACCCTAACCCTAACCCTATTCCTAACACTAACCCTAACCCTAACCCAAACCCTAAACCTAACACTAACCCAAACCTTAACCCAAACCCTAACCCTAACCCTAACCCAAAACCTAACTGAAACACTTATCCTAAATCTAACCCTAACCCTAATGCTAACCCTAAACCTAATTCAAACTCAAACCCTAACCCTAATCCTAACCTTAAACCTAACCCTAACCCTAACCCTAACCCTAAACCTAACACACAACATAACCCAAACCGAAAACCTAACCCTAACCCTAACCGTAACCCTAACCTTTACCCTTACCCAAACCCAAACTCTAAACCTAACTCTAATCGGAACCCTAACCCTAACCCTAATCCTAACCCTAACCCTAACCATAACCCTAATCCAACACCTCACCCTAACCCTAACTCTAACCTAAACCCTAACCTAACCCTAACACTAAACCAAACCCAAACCCTAACCCTAACCCTAACTGTAACCAAACCCTAACCTAACCCAAACCCAATCCCTAATCTTAACACAAACCCTAACCCTAACCCTAACCCTAACCCTAACCCTCACCCAAACCCTAACCCTAACCATAACCCTAAACCAAACCCTAAACCTAACCCTAACTCTAACCCTAACCCTAACCCAAACCCTAACCCTAAACCTAATCCTAACCCTAATGCTAAACCTAAACCTAACCCTATCACTAACCCTATTCCTAACCCTAACCCTAACCCAAACCCTAACACTAACCCTAACCTTAACCCTAACCCTAAATCAAACCCTAACCCTAACCCTAAACCTAACCCGTACCCAAACCCTAACCCTAACACTAAGCCTAACTGAAACACTAATCCTAAACCTAACCCTAACCCTAATGCTAACCCTAAACCTAATTCAAACTCAAAACATAACCCTATTCCTAACCCGAACCCAAACCCTAACCCTAACCCTAAACCTAACCCAAAACATAACCCAAACCGAAACCCTAACCCTAACCCTAACCCTAACCCTAACCCTAACCCTAAACCCTAACCCTAACACTAACCCTAACCATAACCCAAACCTAAACCCAAACCCTAACCCTAACCCTAACCCTAACCCTAACCCTAACCCTAAACCTAACCCAAAACATAACCCAAACCGAAAACCTAACCCTAACCCTAACCTTAACCCTTACCCAAACCCAAAATCTAAACCTAACTCTAATCGGAACCCTAACCCTAACCCAAATCCTAACCCTAACCCTAACCATAACCCTAATCCAACACCTCACCCTAACCCTAACTCTAACCCAAACCCTAACCTAACCCTAACTCTAAACCAAACCCAAACCCTAACCCTAACCCTAACTCTAACCCAAACCCCAATGTAAGCCTAAACCTAACCCTAACTCAAACCCTAACTCTAACACTAACCCAAACCCTAACACTAACCCTAACCCAAATCTTAACCCAAATAATAACCCTAATCCTAACCCTAACCCTAACCCTCATCCTTATCCTAAACCTAACCCTAACCCTAATCCTAACACTAAACCTAAGTCTAACCCTAACCCTAACCCTAACCCTCACCCAAAACCTAACCCTAACACTAACCCTAACCATAATCTTAACACTAACCATAACCCTAATACTAACCCAGATTCAAACCTAACCCTAACCCTAACCCTAACCTTAACCCTAAACATAACCCTCACCCTAACCCAAACCCTAACCCTA
>JAJHUQ010000033.1:14427500-14432500 GCA_035773235.1 Eospalax fontanierii
CTAACTCTAACCCAAATCCTACCCTAACCCTAACCTTAACCCTAACTCAAAACCAAACTCTAACACTAACCCAATCCCTAACCCTAACCCAAACCTCAACCATAAACCAAACACTAACCCTAATCCTAACCCTAACCCTAACCCTCATCCTTAACCTAACCCTAAACCTAACCCTTATCCTTACCCAAACCAAAACTCTAAAACTAACCCTAATTCGAACCCTAACCGTAATCCTAATCCTAACCGTAACCCTAACCCTAACCCAACCCCTAAC
Organism: Eospalax fontanierii; assembly: GCA_035773235.1. NCBI lineage: Eukaryota > Metazoa > Chordata > Mammalia > Rodentia > Spalacidae > Eospalax > Eospalax fontanierii. The sequence goes on from JAJHUQ010000033.1 coordinate 14,427,775, forward strand.
CATCACCCTAACTCTAAACCAAACCCTAACCCTAACCCAAATCCTAACCCTAACCCTAACCCTAAACTTAACCCAAACCCTAACCCTAACCCTAACCCTAAACCTAACCATAACCCAAACCCTAACCATAAAAAAAACCCAAACCTAAACCCTAAACTTTACCCTAATCGTAACTCAAACCCTAACCCTAACCCAAATCCAAACCATAAACTTTACACTAACCTTAGCCCTAACACTAACCCAAATTCAAACCTAAGCCTAACCCTAACCCAAACCCTAACCCTAATCCTAATCCTAACCCTAACCCTAACCCTAACCCTAACCCTAACCCTAACCCGAACCCGAACCCCAACCCTAACCCTAACCCTAACCCTAACCAAAACCCTAAACCTAATCTTAACCCTAAACCACACCCCAACCCTAACCCTAACATTAACCCTAACCGAAAACCTAAACCTAACCCTACTCCAAACCCTAACCCTAACACTTACCCTTACCCAAACCCAAACCCTAAAAGTAACCCTAATCCAAACACTAAACCTAACCCTAATCCTAACCATAACCCTAATCCTAACCGTAACCCTAACCCTAACCCAACCCCTAACCTTCACCATAACTCTAACCCAAATCCGACTCTAACCCTAACCCTAACCCAAATCCTAACCCGAAGCCTAACCCTAACCCTAACCCAAACCCTAACCCTAACCCAAACCCTAAACCAAACCCAAACCCTAACCCTAAACCTAACGCCAACCCTAACCATAACCCTAACCCTAACCCTAATGCTAAACCTAACCATAACCCTAACCCTAACCCTAAACCTAACCAAACCTAAACCCTAACCCAAACCCTAATCCTAACACTAACCCTAACACTAACCCTAACCAAAAACCTAAACCCTAACCCTACTCCTAACGCTAACCCTAACCCTAACACAAACCCTAACCCTAAACGTAACCTTAACCCAAACCCTAACCCTAACCCTAACCCTAACTGAAACACTAATCCTAAACCTAACCCTAACCCTAATGCTAACCCTAAACCTAATTCCAATTCAAACCCTAACCCTAACCCTAAACCTAACCCAAAACATAACCCAAACCGAAACCCTTACCCTAAACCTAACCCTAACCCTAAACCCTAACCCTAACACTTACCCTAACCATAACCCAAACCTAACCCTAACCCTAACCCAAACCCTAACCCTAACCCTAACCCTAACCCTAACCCAAACCCTAACCCTAACCCTAATCCTAACCCTAATGCTAACCCTAAACCTAACACTAACACTAACCCTAGTCCTAACCCTAACCCTAACCCAAACCCTAACACTAACACTAACCCTAACCCTAACCCTATCTCTAACCCAAACCCTAACCCTTACCCTAACCTAACCCCAAACTCTAAACCTAACTCTAATCGGAATCCTAACACTAACCCTAATCCTAACCTTAACCCTAACCATAACCCTAATCCAAATAATAACCCTAATCCTAACCCTAACCCTAACCCTAATCCTTATTCTAACCCTAACCCTAACCCTAAACCTAACCCTAACACTAACCCAAACCCTAACCCTAACCCTAACCCTATTCCTAACACTAACCCTAACCCTAACCCAAACCCGAAACCTAACACTAACCCAAACCTTAACCCAAACCCTAACCCTAACCCTAACCCTATCCCAAACCGTAACTGAAACACTTATCCTAAATCTAACCCTAACCCTAATGCTAACCCTAAACCTAATTCAAACTCATACCCTAACCCTAATCCTAACCTTAAACCTAACCCTAACCCTAACCCTAACCCTAAACCTAACCCAAAACATAACCCAAACCGAAAACCTAACCCTAACCCTAACCGTAACCCTAACCTTAACCCTTACCCAAACCCAAACTCTAAACCTAACTCTAATCGGAACCCTAACCCTAACCCTAATCCTAACCCTAACCCTAACCATAACCCTAATCCAACACCTCACCCTAACCCTAACTCTAACCTAAACCCTAACCTAAACCTAACACTAAACCAAACCCAAACCCTAACCCTAACCCTAACTGTAACCAAACCCTAACCTAACCCAAACCCAATCCCTAATCTTAACACAAACCCTAACCCTAACCCTAACCCTAACCCTAACACTCACCCAAACCCTAACCCTAACCATAACCCTAAACCAAACCCTAACTCTAACCCTAACCCTAACCCAAACCCTAACCCTAAACCTAATCCTAACCCTAATGCTAACCCTAAACCTAACCCTATCACTAACCCTATTCCTAACCCTAACCCTAACCCAAACCCTAACACTAACCCTAACCTTAACCCTAACCCTAAATCAAACCCTAACCCTAACCCTAAACCTAACCCGTACCCAAACCCTAACCCTAACACTAAGCCTAACTGAAACACTAATCCTAAACCTAACCCTAACCCTAATGCTAACCCTAAACCTAATTCAAACTCAAACCATAACCCTATTCCTAACCCGAACCCAAACCCTAACCCTAACCCTAAACCTAACCCAAAACATAAACCAAACCGAAACCCCAACCCTATCCCTAACCCTAACCCTAACCCTAACCATAAACCCTAACCCTAACACTAACACTAACCAAACCCAAACCTAAACCCAAACCCTAACCCTAACCCTCACCCTAACCCTAACCCTAAACCTAACCCAAAACATAACCCAAACCGAAAACCTAACCCTAACCCTAACCTTAACCCTTACCCAAACCCAAACTCTAAACCTAACTCTAAGCGGAACCCTAACCCTAACCCTAATCCTAACCCTAACCCTAACCATAACCCTAATCCAACACCTCACCCTAACCCTAACTCTAACCCAAACCCTAACCTAACCCTAACTCTAAACCAAACCCAAACCCTAACCCTAACCCTAACTCTAACCCAAACCCCAATGTAAGCCTAAACCTAACCCTAACTCAAACCCTAACTCTAACACTAACCCAAACCCTAACACTAACCCTAACCCAAATCTTAACCCAAATAATAACCCTAATCCTAACCCTAACCCTAACCCTCATCCTTATCCTAACCCTAACCCTAACCCTAACCCTAACCCTAACACTAAACCTAAGTCTAACCCTAACCCTAACCCTAACCCTCACCCAAAACCTAACCCTAACACTAACCCTAACCATAATCATAACACTAACCATAACCCTAATACTAAACCAGATTCAAACCTAACCCTAACCCTAACCCTAACCCTAACCCTCACCCTAACCCAAACCCTAACCCTAACCCTAATCCTAACCCTAATGCTAACCCTAAACCTAATTCAAACTCAAAACATAACCCTATTCCTAACCCGAACCCAAACCCTAACCCTAACCCTAAACCTAACCCAAAGCATAACCCAAACCGAAACCCTAACCCTAACCCTAATCCTAACCCTAAACCCTAACCCTAACCATAACCCAAACCTAAACCCAAACCCTAACCCTAATCCTAACACTAACCCTAACCCTAATCCTAGTCCTAACCCTAACCCTAACCCTAACCCTAACGCTAATCCTAACCCTAATGTTAACCCTAAACCTAACCCTAAAACTAACCCTACTCCTAACCCTAACCCTAACCCAAACACTAACACTAACCCTAATCCTAACCTTAACCCTAAATCAAATCCTAACCCTAACCCTAACCCTAACCCGAACCCAAACCCTAACCCTAAACCTAACCCTAATGGAAACACTTATCCTAAACCTAACCCTAACCCTAATGCTAACCCTAAACCTAATTCAAACTCAAACCCTAACCCTAATCCTAACCCATCTCAAAACCTAACCCTAACCCTAAAACTAACCCAAAACATAACCCAAACCGAAACCGTAACCCTCACCCTAACCCTAACCCTAACCTAAACCCTAACCCTAACCCTAACCCTAACCCTAACCCTAACCCTAACCCTAACCCTAACCTTAACCCTTACCCAAACCCAAACTCTAAACCTAACTCTAATCAGAACCCTAACCCTAAACCTAATCCTAACCCTAAAAAACCATAACCCTAATCCAACACCTCACCCTAACCCTAACTCTAACCCAAACCCTAACCTAACTCTAACTCTAAACCAAACCCAAACCCTAACCCTAACCCTATTTTAACCCAAACCCTAACCTAACCCTAAACCTAACCCTAACTCAAACCCTAACTCTAACACTAACCCAAACCCTAACCCTAACTCTAACCCAAACCACAACCCAAATAATAACCCTAATCCTAACCCTAACCCTAACTCTCATCCTTATTCTAACCCTAACCCTAACCCTAAACCTAACCCTAACACTAACCCAAACCCTAACCCTAAACCTAACCCTAACCCTATTCCTAACACTAACCCTAACCCTAACCCAAACCCTAAACCTAACACTAACCCAAACCTTAACACTAACCCTAACCCTAAGCCTAAACCTAACCCAAACACGAACCCTAAACTTAACCATAATCGTAACCCTAACCCTAACCCTAATCCTAACCCTAACCCAAACTCTAACACTAACCCTAACCCAAACACTTATAATAACCCTAAACCTAAACCTAACCCCTAATCCTAACCCTAACCCTAACCCAAACCCTAACCCTAACCCTAACCGAAACACTAATCCTAAACCTAACCCTAATCCTAATGCTAACCCTAAACCTAATTCAAACTCAAACCCTAACCCTAATCCTAACCCGAACCGAAATCCTA
>JAJHUQ010000033.1:14435000-14440000 GCA_035773235.1 Eospalax fontanierii
ACCCTAACACTAAAACTAACCCAAAACATAACCCAAACCGAAACCGTAACCCTAACCCTAACCCTAACCCTAACCCAAACCCTAACCCTAACCCTAACCCTCACCCTAAACCTAACCCTAACCCTAACCTTAACCCTTACCCAAACCCAAACTCTAAACCTAACTCTAATCGGAACCCTAACCCTAAACCTAATCCTAACCCTAAAAAACCATAACCCTAATCCAACCCCTCACCCTAACCCTAACTCTAACCCAAACCCTAACTTTACCCTTACTCTAAACCATAACCATACCCTAACCCTAACACTATCTCTAACCCACACCGTAATGTAAGCCGTAACCTAAACCTTAATCCAACCCTAACTCTAACTCTAACCCAAACCCTAACCCTAACACTAACCCAAACCACAACCCAAATAATAACCCTAATCCTAACCCTAACCCTAACCCTCATCCTTATTCTAACCCTAAACCTAACCCTAAACCTAACCCTAACACTAACCCAAACCCTAACCCTAACCCTAACCCTAACCCTATTCCTAACACTAACCCTAACCCTAACCCAAACCCTAAACCTAACACTAACCCAAACCTTAACACTAACCCTAACCCTAAGCCTAAACCTAACCCAAACACGAACCCTAAACTTAACCATAATCGTAACCCTAACCCTAACCCTAATCCTAATCCTAACCCAAACTCTAACACTAACCCTAACCCAAACACTTATAATAAACCTAAACCTAAACCTAACCCCTAATCCTAACCCTAACCCTAACCCAAACCCTAACCCTAACCCTAACCGAAACACTAATCCTAAACCTAACCCTAACCCTAATGCTAACCCTAAACCTAATTCAAACTCAAACCCTAACCCTAATCCTAACCCGAACCGAAATCCTAACCCTGACCCTAAACCTAACCCAAAACACAACCCACACCGAAACCCTAACCCTATCCCTAACCCTAACCCAAACCCACACCGTAAGCCTAACCCGAACCCAAACCGTAACACTAACCCTAATCCTACCCTTAAACCCTAACCCTAACCCTAACCATAACCCAAAACTAAAGAATAACCCTAACCCTAATCCTAAACCTAACCCTAACCATAACCCTAATCCAACCCATAACCCTAACCCTAACTCTAACCCAAACCCTAACCTAAACCTAACCCTAACCCAAACCCAAACCCTAACCCTAACCCTAACTCTAACCCAAATCCTAACCTAACCCTAACCCTAACCCTAACTCAAAACCTAACTCTAACACTAACCCAAACCCTAACCCTAACCCAAACCTAAACCATAACCCAAACACTAACCCTAATCCTAACCCTAAACCTAACCCTCATCCTTATCCTAACCCTAACCCTAACCCTTAGCCTTACCCAAACCCAAACCCTAAAACTAACCCTAATCCGAACCCTAACCGTAATCCTAATCCTAACCGTAACCCTAACCCTAACCCAACCCGTAACCCTCACCCTAACTCTAAACCAAACCCGAACCGTAACCCTAACCCTAACCCAAATCCTAACCCTAACCCTAACCCTAAACTTAACCCAAACCCTAACCCTAACCCTAACCCTAAACCTAACCATAACCCAAAACATAACCATAAACCTAACCCAAACTTAAAAACCCTAAACTTTACCCTAATCGTAACTCAAACCCTAACCCTAACCCAAATCCAAACCATAAACTTTACACTAACCCTAGCCCTAACACTAACCCAAATTCAAACCGAAGCCTAACCCTAACCCAAACCCTAACCCTAATCCTAACCCTAACCCTAACCCTAACCCTAACCCTAACCCAAACCCGAACCCCAACCATAACCCTAACCCAAACCCTAACCCTAACCCTAAACCTAACCTAAACCTTAACCCTAACCTTTACCCTAAACCAAACCCTAACCCTAATTCTAACCCTAACATTAACCCTAACCGAAAACCTAAACCTACTCCAAACCCTAACCCTAACCCTTACCCTTACCCAAACCCAAACCCTAAAACTAACCCTAATCCAAACAATAACCCTAACCCTAATCCTAACCGTAACCCTAATCCTAACCGTAACCCTAACCCTAACCCAACCCCTAACCTTCACCATAACTCTAACCCAAATCCGACTCTAACCCTAACCCTAACCCAAATCCTAACCCGAACCCCAACCCTAACCCTAACCCAAACCCTAACCCTAACCCAAACTCTAAACCAAACCCAAACACTAACCCTAAACCTAACGCCAAACCTAACCATAACCCTAACCCTAACCCTAAAGCTAAACCTAACCATAACCCTAACCCTAACCGTAAACCTAACCAAACATAAACCCTAACCCATACCCTAATCCTAACAATAACCCTAACACTAACCCTAACCAAAAACCTAAACCCTAACCCTACTCCTAACGCTAACCCTAACCCTAACACTAACCCTAACCCTAAACGTAACCTTAACCCAAACCCTAACCCTAACCTTAACCCAAACCCAAACCCTAATCTTAACACAAACCCTAACCCTAATCCTAACCCTAACCCTACCCCTAACCCAAACGCTAAACCTAACCCTAACCCTAACCCAAACCTTAACCCTAAAGCTAACCCTAACCCTAACCAAAACACAAACCCTAAACCTAACCGTAATCCTAACCCTAATGCTAACCATAAACCTAACCCTAACACTAACCCTAGTCCTAACCCTAACCATAACCCAAACCCTAACACTAACCCTAACCCTAACCCTAACCCTAAATCAAACCCTAAACCTAACCCTAACCCTAACCCGAACCCAAACCCTAACCCTAACCCTCACCCTAACTGAAACACTAATCCTAAACATAACCCTAACACTAATGCTAACCCTAAACCTAATTCCAATTCAAACCCTAACCCTAACCCTAAACCTAACCCAAAACATAACCCAAACCGAAACCCTTACCCTAAACCTAACCCTAACCCTAAACCCTAACCCTAAAACTTACCCTAACCATAACCCAAACCTAAAACCAAACCCTAACCCTAATACAAACCCTAACCCTAACCCTAATCCTAGTCCTAACCCTAACCCTAACCCTAACCCTAACCCTAAACCTAACCTTAACCCTTACCCAAACCCAAACTCTAAACCTAACTCTATTCGGAACCCTAACCCTAACCCTAATCCTAACCCTAACCCTAACCATAATCCTAATCCTAGTCCTAACCCTTACCCTAAACCTAACCCTAAACCTAAACCTAACCTTAACCCTTACCGAAACCCAAACTCTAAACCTAACTCTAATCGGAACCCTAACCCTAACCCTAACCCTAACCCTAACCCTAAACCTAACCTTAACCCTTACCCAAACCCAAACTCTAAACCTAACTCTATTCGGAACCCTAACCCTAACCCTAACCCTAACCCTAACCCTAACCCTAACCCTAATCCTAACCCTAACCCTAACCATAACCCTAATCCAACACCTCACCCTAACCCTAACTCTAACCCAAACCCTAACCTAACACTAACTCTAAAGCAAACCCAACACCTAACCCTAACCCTAACTCTAACCCAAACCCCAATGTAAGCCTAAACCGAACCCTAACTCAAACCCTAACTCTAACACTAACCCAAACCCTAACCCTAACCATAACCCTAATCCAACACCTCACCCTAACCCTAACTCTAACCCAAACCCTAACCTAACCCTAACTCTAAACCAAACCCAAACCGTAACCCTAACACTGACTCTAACCCAAACCCTAATCTAACCCTAACCTAACCCTAACTCAAACCCTAACTCTAACACTAACCCAAACCCTAACCCTAACCCAAACCATAACCCAAATAGTAACCCTAATCCTAACCCTAACCCTAACCTTCATCCTTATCCTAACCCTAACCATAACCCTAACCTTAACACTAACCCTAATTGTAAACCTAACCCTAACCCTAACCCTAACACTAACCCTAACCCTAACCCTAAGCTTAACCCAAACCCTAACCCTAACCCTAATCCTAACCCTAATGCTAACCCTAAACCTAACCCTAATACTAACCCTAGTCCTAACCCTAACCCTAACCCAAACGCTAACACTAATCCTAACCCTAAACCTAACACTAAATCAAACCCTAACCCTCACCCTAACCCTAACCCTAACCCTAACCCTAACTGAAACACTTATCCTAAACCTAACCCTAACCCTAATGCTAACCCTAAACCTAATTCAAACTCAAACCCTAACCCTAATCCTAACCCTAACCCTAACCCTAACCCTAACCGTAACCCTAACCCTAAACCTAACCCAAAACATAACCCAAACTGAAACCCTAACCCTAACCCTAACCCTAACCCTAATCCTAACCCTGACCCTAAACCTAATCCTAGTAGTAACCCTAACCCTAACCCTAACCCTAACACAAACCCTAACCCTAACCCTAATCCTAACCCTAATGCTAACCATAAACCTAACCCTAACACTAAACCTAGTCCTAACCCTAACCCTAACACAAACCCTAACACTAACCCTAACCCTAAATCAAACCCTAAACCTAAACCTAACCCTAACCCAAACCCAAACCCTAATCTTAACACAAACCCTAACAATAATCCTAACCCTAACCGTAACCCTAACCCTAACCCTATCCCAAACCCTAACCCTAATCCTAATCCTATCCCAAACCCTAACCCTAACCCTAAACCTAACCCTAACCCAAACCCTAACCCTAACCCTAACCCTAACCCTAACCTGAACCCAAACCCTAACCCTAACCCTAAACCTAACCCAAACCCTAAACCTAACCCTAACACTACTCCTAAACCAAACCCTAAATCTAACCCTAACCCTAAACCTAATCCTAACTCTAAACCTAACCCTAACCCTAACCCAAACCCTAACACTAACACTAAGATTAACCCTAACACTAACACAAAACCTAACCCTAACACTAAACCTAATTCTAAATAAAACCCAAACCCTAACACTAACCCTAACCCAAACCCTAATAATAACCC
>JAJHUQ010000033.1:14462500-14465000 GCA_035773235.1 Eospalax fontanierii
ACCATAACCATAACCCTAACCCTAACCCTAATGCTAAACCTAACCATAATCCTAACTCTAACCCTAACCCTAACCCTAACCCAAAACCTAACCCTAACCCTAACCCTAACCCTAACCCTAACCCAAACCGTAACCCTAACCCTAATCCTAGCCCTAATGCTAACCCTAAACCTAACCCTAACACTAACCCTAGTCTTAACCCTAACCCTAACCCAAACCCTAACAAAAACCCTAACCCTAACCCTAACCCTAAATCAAAACTTAACCTAACCCTAACCCTAACCCGAAAACAAACCCTAAACCTAACCCTAACCCTAACTGAAACACTAATCCTAACCCTAACCCCAACCCTAATGCTAACCCTAAACCTAATTCCAACTCAAACCCTAACCCTAACCCTAAACCTAACCCAAAACATAACCCAAACCGAAACCTTAACCTTAAACCTAACCCTAACCCTAAACCCTAACCCTAACACTTACCCTAACCATAACCCAAACCTAAAACCAAACCCTAACCCTAATCCTAACCCTAACCCTATCCCTAAACCTAGTCCTAACCCTAACCCTAACCCTAACCCTAAATCTAACCTTAACCCTTACCCAAACCCAAACTCTAAACCTAACTCTAATCGGAACCCTAACCCTAACCCTAACCCTAATCCTAACCCAAACCCTAACCCTAACCCTAACCCTAACCCAAACCCTAACCCTAACCCTAACCCTAACCCTAACCCTAACCCAAACCCTAACTGAAACACTTATCCTAAATCTAACCCTAACCCTCATGCTAACCCTAAACCTAATTCAAACTCAAACCCTAACCCTAATCCTAACCTTAACCCTAACCCTAACCCTAACCCTAACCCTAACCCTAAACCTAACCCAAAACATAAGCCAAACCGAACACCTAACCCTAACCCTAACCGTAACCCTAATCCTAAACCTAACCCTAACCCTAATCCTAGTCCTAACCCTAACCCTAACCTTAACCCTTACCCAAACCCAAACTCTAAACCTAACTCTAATCGGAACCCTAACCCTAACCCTAATCCTAACCCTAACCCTAACCATAACCCTAATCCAACACCTCACCCTAACCCTAACTCTAACCTAAACCCTAAACTAACCCTAACACTAAACCAAACTCAAACCCTAACCCTAACCCTAACTGTAACCCAAACCCTAACCTAACCCAAACCCAAACCGTAATCTTAACACAAACCCTAACCCAAACCCTAACCCTAACCCTCACCCAAACCCTAACCCTAACCATAACCCTAAACCAAACCATAAACCTAACCCTAACCCTAACCCTAACCCTAACCCAAACCCTAACCCTAAACCTAATCCTAACCCTAAACCTAACCCTATCACTAACCCTATTCCTAACCCTAACCCTAACCCAAACCCTAACACTAACCCTAACCTTAACCCTAAACCTAAATCAAACCCTAACCCTAACCCTAAACCTAACCCGTACCCAAACCCTAACCCTAACACTAAACCTAACTGAAACACTAATCCTAAACCTAACCCTAACCCTAATGCTAACCCTAAACCTAATTCAAACTAAAACCATAACCCTTTTCCTAACCCGAACCCAAACCCTAAACCTAACCCTAAACCTAACCCTAAACCAAACGCAAACCCAAACCCTAACCCTAACCGTAACCCTAACCATAACCCTAACCCTAACCCTAACCTTAACCCTTACCCAAACCCAAACTCTAAACCTAACTCTAATCGGAAACCTAACCCTAACCCTAATCCTTACCCTAACCCTAACCATAACCCTAATCCAACACCTCACCCTAACCCTAACTCTAACCCAAACCCTAACCTAACCCTAACTCTAAACCAAACCCAAACCCTAACCCTAACCCTAACTCTAACCCAAACCCCAATGTAAGCCTAAACCTAACCCTAACTCAAACCCTAACTCTAACACTAACCCAAACCCTAACACTAACCCTAACCCAAATCTTCACCCAAATAATAACCCTAATCCTAACCCTAACCCTAACCCTCATCCTTATCCTAACCCTAACCCTAACCCTAACCCTAACCCTAAACCTAAGTCTAACCCTAACCCTAACCCTAAACCTCACCCAAAACCTAACCCTAACCCTAACCCTAACCATAATCTTAACACTAACCATAACCCTAATACTAACCCAGATTCAAACCTAACCCTAACCCAAACCCTAACCCTAACCCTAAACCTAACCCTAACACTAACCCAAAGCCTATCCCTAACCCAACCCCTAACCTTCACCATAACTCTAACCGAAATCCGACTCTAACCCTAACCCTAACCCAAATCCTAACCCGAACCCTAACCCTAACCCTAACCCAAACCCTAACCCTAACCCAAACCCTAACCCAAACCCAAACCCAAATCCTAACCCTAACCCTAACACCAACCCTAACCATAACCCTAAACCTAACCCTAATGCTAAACCTAACCATAACCCTAACCCTAACCCTAAACCTAACCA
>JAJHUQ010000033.1:14472500-14477500 GCA_035773235.1 Eospalax fontanierii
CCCTAATCCAACACCTCACCCTAACCCTAACTCTAACCCAAACCCTAACCTAACCCTAACCCTAAACCAAACCCAAACCTAACCCTAACCCTAACTCTAACCCAAACCGTAACCTAACCCTATACCTAACCCTAACTCAAACCCTAACTCTAACACTAACCCAAACCCTAACCCTAACCCCCATCCTTATCCTAACCCTAACCCTAACCCTAACCTTAACCCTAACCCTAATTCTAACCCTAACCCTAACCCTAACCCTAACCCTAACCCAAACCCAAACCCTGATCTTAACACAAACCCTAAACCTAATCCTAACCCTAACCCTAACCAGACCCTAAACCTAACCCTAACCCTAACCCAAACCCTAACCCTAACCTTAACCCTAACCCTAACCCAAACCCTAACCCTAACGCTAATCCTAACCCTAATGCTAACCCTAAACCTAACCCTAACACTAACCCTACTCCTAACCGTAACCCTAACCCAAACCCTAACACTAACCCTAACCCTAACCTTAACCCTAAATCAAACCCTAACCCTAACCCTAACCCGAACCCAAACCCTAATCCTACCCCTATCCCTAACTGAAACACTTATCCTAAACCTAACCCTAACCCTAATGCTAACCCTAAACCTAATTCAAACTCAAACCCTAACCCTAAACCTAACCCAACCCAAACCCTAACCCTAATCCTAACCCTAACCCTAGCCCTAATCCTAGTCCTAACCCTAACCCTAACCCTAACCCAAACCCTAACCCTAACCCTAACCCTAACCCAAACCCTAACCCTAACCCTAACCCTAACCCTAACCCTAACCCAAACCCTAACTGAAACACTTATCCTAAATCTAACCCTAACCCTCATGCTAACCCTAAACCTAATTCAAACTCAAACCCTAACCCTAATCCTAACCTTAACCCTAACCCTAACCCTAACCCTAACCCTAAACCTAACCCAAAACATAAGCCAAACCGAAAACCTAACCCTAAACCTAATTCAAACTCAAACCCTAACCCTAATCCTAACCCTAAACCTAACCTTAACCCTTACCCAAACCCAAACTCTAAACCTAACTCTAATCGGAACCCTAACCCTAACCCTAATCCTAACCCTAACCCTAACCATAACCCTAATCCAACACCTCACCCTAACCCTAACTCTAACCTAAACCCTAACCTAACCCTAACACTAAACCAAACCCAAACCCTAACCCTAACCCTAACTGTAACCCAAATCCTAACCTAACCCAAACCCAAACCGGAATCTTAACACAAACCCTAACCCTAACCCTAACCCTAACCCTCACCCAAACCCTAACCCTAACCATAACCCTAAACCAAACCATAAACCTAACCCTAACCCTAACCCTAACCCTAACCCAAACCCTAACCCTAAACCTAATCCTAACCCTAAACCTAACCCTATCACTAACCCTATTCCTAACCCTAACCCTAACCCGAACCCTAACACTAACCCTAACCTTAACCCTAAACCTAAATCAAACCCTAACCCTAACCCTAACCCTAAACCTAACCCGTACCCAAACCCTAACCCTAACACTAAACCTAACTGAAACACTAATCCTAAACCTAACCCTAACCCTAATGCTAACCCTAAACCTAATTCAAACTAAAACCATAACCCTATTCCTAACCCGAACCCAAACCCTAAACCTAACCCTAAACCTAACCCAAAACATAACCCAAACCGAAACCCTAACCCTAACCGTAACCCTAACCCTAACCCTAACCCTAACCCTAACCTTAACCCTTACCCAAACCCAAACTCTAAACCTAACTCTAATCGGAAACCTAACCCTAACCCTAATCCTTACCCTAACCCTAACCATAACCCTAATCCAACACCTCACCCTAACCCTAACTCTAACCCAAACCCTAACCTAACCCTAACCCTAAACCAAACCCAAACCTAACCCTAACCCTAACTCTAACCCAAACCGTAACCTAACCCTATACCTAACCCTAACTCAAACCCTAACTCTAACACTAACCCAAACCCTAACCCTAACCCCCATCCTTATCCTAACCCTAACCCTAACCCTAACCTTAACCCTAACCCTAATTCTAACCCTAACCCTAACCCTAACCCTAACCCTAACCCAAACCCAAACCCTGATCTTAACACAAACCCTAAACCTAATCCTAACCCTAACCCTAACCAGACCCTAAACCTAACCCTAACCCTAACCCAAACCCTAACCCTAACCTTAACCCTAACCCTAACCCAAACCCTAACCCTAACGCTAATCCTAACCCTAATGCTAACCCTAAACCTAACCCTAACACTAACCCTACTCCTAACCGTAACCCTAACCCAAACCCTAACACTAACCCTAACCCTAACCTTAACCCTAAATCAAACCCTAACCCTAACCCTAACCCGAACCCAAACCCTAATCCTAACCCTAACCCTAACTGAAACACTTATCCTAAACCTAACCCTAACCCTAATGCTAACCCTAAACCTAATTCAAACTCAAACCCTAACCCTAAACCTAACCCAACCCAAACCCTAACCCTAACCCTAAAACTAACCCAAAACATAACCAAAACCGAAACCTTAACCCTAACCCTAAACCTAACCCTAATCCTAACCCTAACCCTAACCCTAATCCTAGTCCTAACCCTAACCCTAACCCTAACCCAAACCCTAACCCAAACCCAAACCCTAAACCTAACCCTAAAGCTAACCATAACCATAACCCTAACCCTAACCCTAATGCTAAACCTAACCATAATCCTAACTCTAACCCTAACCCTAACCCTAACCCAAAACCTAACCCTAACCCTAACCCTAACCCTAACCCTAACCCAAACCGTAACCCTAACCCTAATCCTAGCCCTAATGCTAACCCTAAACCTAACCCTAACACTAACCCTAGTCTTAACCCTAACCCTAACCCAAACCCTAACAAAAACCCTAACCCTAACCCTAACCCTAAATCAAAACTTAACCTAACCCTAACCCTAACCCGAAAACAAACCCTAAACCTAACCCTAACCCTAACTGAAACACTAATCCTAACCCTAACCCCAACCCTAATGCTAACCCTAAACCTAATTCCAACTCAAACCCTAACCCTAACCCTAAACCTAACCCAAAACATAACCCAAACCGAAACCTTAACCTTAAACCTAACCCTAACCCTAAACCCTAACCCTAACAATTACCCTAACCATAACCCAAACCTAAAACCAAACCCTAACCCTAATCCTAACCCTAACCCTAGCCCTAAACCTAGTCCTAACCCTAACCCTAACCCTAACCCTAAATCTAACCTTAACCCTTACCCAAACCCAAACTCTAAACCTAACTCTAATCGGAACCCTAACCCTAACCCTAACCCTAATCCTAACCCTAACCCTAACCATAACCCTAATCCTAGTCCTAACCCTAACCCTAACCCTAACCCAAACCCTAACCCTAACCCTAACCCTAACCCATACCCTAACCCTAACCCTAACCCTAACCCTAACCCTAACCCAAACCCTAACTGAAACACTTATCCTAAATCTAACCCTAACCCTCATGCTTACCCTAAACCTAATTCAAACTCAAACCCTAACCCTAATCCTAACCTTAACCCTAACCCTAACCCTAACCCTAACCCTAAACCTAACCCAAAACATAAGCCAAACCGAACACCTAACCCTAACCCTAACCGTAACCCTAATCCTAAACCTAACCCTAACCCTAATCCTAGTCCTAACCCTAACCCTAACCTTAACCCTTACCCAAACCCAAACTCTAAACCTAACTCTAATCGGAACCCTAACCCTAACCCTAATCCTAACCCTAACCCTAACCATAACCCTAATCCAACACCTCACCCTAACCTTAACTTTAACCTAAACCCTATCCTAACCCTAACCCTAAATCAAACTCAAACCATAACCCTAAACCTAACTCTAACCCAAACCCTAACCTAACCCAAACCCAAACCGTAATCTTAACACAAACCCTAACCCAAACCCTAACCCTAACCCTCACCCAAACCCTAACCCTAACCATAACCCTAAACCAAACCATAAACCTAACCCTAACCCTAACCCTAACCCTAACCCAAACCCTAACCCTAAACCTAATCCTAACCCTAAACCTAACCCTATCACTAACCCTATTCCTAACCCTAACCCTAACCCAAACCCTAACACTAACCCTAACCTTAACCCTAAACCTAAATCAAACCCTAACCCTAACCCTAAACCTAACCCGTACCCAAACCCTAACCCTAACACTAAACCTAACTGAAACACTAATCCTAAACCTAACCCTAACCCTAATGCTAACCCTAAACCTAATTCAAACTAAAACCATAACCCATTTCCTAACCCGAAACCAAACCCCAAACCCAACCCTCAAACTAACCCAAAACATAACCCAAACCGAAACCCTAACCCTAACCGTAACCCTAACCATAACCCTAACCCTAACCCTAACCTTAACCCTTACCCAAACCCAAACTCTAAACCTAACTCTAATCGGAAACCTAACCCTAACCCTAATCCTTACCCTAACCCTAACCATAACCCTAATCCAACACCTCACCCTAACCCTAACTCTAACCCAAACCCTAACCTAACCCTAACTCTAAACCAAACCCAAACCCTAACCCTAACCCTAACTCTAACCCAAACCCCAATGTAAGCCTAAACCTAACCCTAACTCAAACCCTAACTCTAACACTAACCCAAACCCTAACACTAACCCTAACCCAAATCTTAACCCAAATAATAACCCTAATCCTAACCCTAACCCTAACCCTCATCCTTATCCTAACCCTAACGCTAACCCTAACCCTAACCCTAAACCTAAGTCTAACCCTAACCCTAACCCTAACCCTCACCCAAAACCTAACCCTAACCCTAACCCTAACCATAATCTTAACACTAACCATAACCCTAATACTAACCCAGATTCAAACCTAACACTAACGCAAAACCTAACCCTAACCCTAACCCTCACCCTAACCCAAAA
>JAJHUQ010000033.1:14485000-14487500 GCA_035773235.1 Eospalax fontanierii
ACGCAAACCCTAACCCTAACCCGAAACTTAACCGAAAACCTAAACCTAACCGTAATCCTAAACCAAACCCTAACCCTAACACTAAACCTAACCCTAACCCTAACCCTAACATTAACAATAAACCTAAACTTAACCTCTAACCCCTAACCCCAAACCCTAACCCAAACCCTAACCCTAACCCTAAATCAAACCCTAACCCTAACCCTAACCAAAACGCTTACCCTAACCCTAACCCTAAACCAAACCCTAACCCTAACCTTAACCCTAACCCTAATCCTAACCCAAACCCAAACCCTAACACGATACCTAAGCCTAATCCACACCGAAACCGAAACAATAACCCTAAACGTAAACCTAACCCTAACCCTAACCCAAACCCAAACCCTAACCCTAAACGTAACCTTAATCCAAACCCTAAACCTAACCCTAACCAAAACCCAAACCCTAATCTTAACACAAACCCTAACCCTAATCCTA
Source organism: Eospalax fontanierii (assembly GCA_035773235.1). Taxonomy (NCBI): domain Eukaryota; kingdom Metazoa; phylum Chordata; class Mammalia; order Rodentia; family Spalacidae; genus Eospalax; species Eospalax fontanierii. The sequence goes on from JAJHUQ010000033.1 coordinate 14,485,478, forward strand.
ACCCTAACCCTAACCCAAACCCTAACCCTAACACTAACCCTAACCCTAACCCAAACCCTAACCCTAACACTAAAACTAACCCTAGCCCTAAACCAAATACTAAACCTAACCCTAATCCTAACCCTAATGCTAACCCTAAACCTAATCCTAACACTAACCCTAGGCCTAACCCTAACCCTACCCAAACCCTAACACTAATCCTAACCCTAACCCTAACCCTAACTGTATATCAAACCCTAACCCTAACCCTAACTCGAACCCAAACCCTAACCCTAACCCTAACCCTCACTGAAACACTAATCCTAAACCTAACCCTAACCCTAATGCTAACCCTAAACCTAATTCAAACTCAAACCCTAACCCTAATCCTAACCCGAACCCAAACCCTAACCCTAACCATAAACCTAACCCAAAACATAACCCAAACCGAAACCCTAACCCTAACCCTAACCCTAACCCTAAACCCTAACCCTAACCCTAACCATAACCCAAACCTAAACCCAAAACCTAACCCTAATCCTAACCCTAACCCTAACCCTAATCCTAGTCCTAACCCTAACCCTAACCCTAACCCTAACCCTATCCCTAACCTTATCCCTCACCCAAACCCAATCTCTAAACCTAACTCTAATCGGAACGCTAACCCTAACCCTAATCCTAACCCTAACCCTAACCATAACCCTAATCCAACACCTCACCCTAACCCTAACTCTAACCCAAACCCTAACCTAACCCTAACTCTAATCCAAACCCAAACCCTAACCCTCACCCTAACTCTAACATAAACCCCAATGTAAGCCTAAGCCTAACCCTAACTCAAACCCTAACTCTAACACTAACCCAAACCCTAACACTAACCCTAACCCAAACCGTAACCCAAATAATAACCCTAATCCTAACCCTAACCCTAAACCTCATCCTTTTCCTAACCTTAACCCTAACCCTAACCCTAACCCTAACCCTAACTATAATCTTAACACTAACTCTAACCCTCATCCTTATCCTAACCCTAACCCTAACCCTAAACGTAACCTTAACACTAACCGTAATTCTAACCTTAACCCTAACCCTAACCCTAATCCTAACCCTAACTCTAACCCTAACCCAAACCCAAACCCTAATCTTAACACAAACCCTAACCCTAACCCTAACCCTAACCCAAACCCTAACCCTAACCCTAACCCTAAACCTAACCCAAACCCTAACCCAAACCCTAACCCTAACCCTAACCCAAACCCTATCCCTAACCCTAAACCAAACCCTAACCCTAAACCTAACCCTAACCCTAACCCTAACCCTAACTATAATCTTAACACTAACCCTAACCCTCATCCTTATCCTAACCCTAACCCTAACCCTAACCCTAACCTTAACACTAACCCAAATTCTAACCCTAACCCTAACCCTAACCCTAACCCTAACCCTAATCCTAACCCTAAACCTAACCCTAACCCAAACCGAAACCCTAATCTTAACACAAACCCTAACCCTAACCCTAACCCTAACCCAAACCCTAACCCTAACCCTAACCCTAAACCTAAACCTAACCCAAACCCTAACCCAAACCCTAACCCTAACCCTAACCCAAACCCTATCTGTAACCCTAAACCAAACCCTAACCCTAACCCGAAACCTAACCCTAACCCAAACCCTAACTGAAACACTTATCCTAAATCTAACCCTAACCCTAATGCTAACCCTAAACCTAATTCAAACTCAAAAAAACCCTAATCCTAACCCTAACCCTAACCCTAACCCTAACCCTAACCCTAACCCTAACCCTAAGCCTAACTGAAACACTAATCCTAAACCTAACCCTAACCCTAATGCTAACCCTAAACCTAATTCAAACTCAATCCATAACCCTATTCCTAACCCGAACCCAAACCCTAACCCTAACCATAAACCTAACCCAAAACATAACCTAAACCGAAACCCTAACCCTAACCCTAACCCTAACCCTAAACCCTAATTCTAACCCTAAACCTAATCCTAACAGAAAACCTAACCCTAACCCTAACCC
>JAJHUQ010000033.1:14507500-14510000 GCA_035773235.1 Eospalax fontanierii
ACCCAAATAATAACACTAATCCTAACCCTAACCCTAACCCCCATCCTTATCCTAACCCTAACCCTAACCCTAACCTTAACCCTAACCCTAATTCTAACCCTAACCCTAACCAGACCCTAACCCTAACCCTAACCCTAACCCAAACCCTAACCCTAACCTTAACCCTAACCCTAACCCAAACCCTAACCCTAACGCTAATCCTAACCCTAATGCTAACCCTAAACCTAACCCTAACACTAACCCTACTCCTAACCGTAACCCTAAACCAAACCCTAACACTAACCCTAATCCTAACCTTAACCCTAAATCAAACCCTAACCCTAACCCTAACCCGAACCCAAACCCTAATCCTAACCCTAACCCTAACTGAAACACTTATCCTAAACCTAACCCTAACCCTAATGCTAACCCTAAACCTAATTCAAACTCAAACCCTAACCCTAAACCTAACCCAACCCAAACCCTAACCCTAACCCTAAAACTAACCCAAAACATAACCAAAACCGAAACCGTAACCCTAACCCTAATCCTAACCCTAACCATAACCCTAACCCTAACCGTAACCTTAACCCTAAACCAACCCCTAACCCTCACCATAACTCCAACCCAAATCCGACTCTAACCCTAACCCTAACCCAAATCCTAATCCGAACCCTAACCCTAACCCTAACCCAAACCCTAACCCAAACCCAAACCCTAAACCTAACCCTAAAGCTAAACCTAACCATAACCCTAACCCTAACCCTAATGCTAAACCTAATCATAACCCTAACTCTAACCCTAACCCTAACCCTAACCCAAACCCTAACCCTAACCCTAACCCTAACCCTAACCCTAACCCTAACCCAAACCGTAACCCTAACCCTAATCCTAGCCCTAATGCTAACCCTAAACCTAACCCTAACACTAACCCTAGTCTTAACCCTAACCCTAACCCAAACCCTAACAAAAACCCCTACCCTAACCCTAAACCCAAATCAAAACCTAAACCTAACCCTAACCCTAACCCGAACCCAAACCCTAACCCTAACCCTAACCCTAACCCTAACTGAAACACTAATCCCAACCCCAACCCCAACCCTAATGCTAACCCTAAACCTAATTCCAACTCAAACCCTAACCCTAACCCTAAACCTAACCCAAAACATAACCCAAACCGAAACCTTAATCTTAAACCTAACCCTAACCCTAAACCCTAACCCTAACACTTACCCTAACCATAACCCAAACCTAAAACCAAACCCTAACCCTAATCCTAACCCTAACCCTAGCCCTGAACCTAGTCCTAACCCTAACCCTAACCCTAACCCTAAACCTAACCTTAACCCTTACCCAAACCCAAACTCTAAACCTAACTCTAATCGGAACCCTAACCCTAACCCTAATCCTAACCCTAACCCTAACCATAACCCTAATCCTAGTCCTAACCCTAACCCTGACCCTAACCCAGACCCTAACCCTAACCCTAACCCTAACCCAAACCTTAACCCTAACCCTAACCCTAACCCTAACCGAAACCCTAACTGAAACACTTATCCTAAATCTAACCCTAACACTCATGCTAAACCTAAACCTAATTCAAACTCAAACCCTAACCCTAATCCTAACCTTAACCCTAACCCTAACCCTAACCCTAACCCTAACCCTAAACCTAACCCAAAACATAAGCCAAACCGAAAACCTAACCCTAACCCTAACCGTAACCCTAATCCTAACCCTAACCCTAACCCTAATCCTAGTCCTAACCCTAACCCTAACCTTAACCCTTACCCAAACCCAAACTCTAAACCTAACTCTAATCGGAACCCTAACCCTAACCCTAATCCTAACCCTAACCCTAACCATAACCCTAATCCAACACCTCACCCTAACCCTAACTCTAACCTAAACCCTAACCTAACCCTAACACTAAACCAAACCCAAACCCTAACCCTAACCCTAACTGTAACCCAAACCCTAACCTAACCCAAACCCAAACCGTAATCTTAACACAAACCCTAACCCTAACCCTAACCCTAACCCTCACCCAAACCCTAACCCTAACCATAACCCTAAACTAAACCATAAACCCAACCCTAACCCTAACCCTAACCCTAACCCAAACCCTAACCCTAAACCTAATCCTAACCCTAAACCTAACCCTATCACTAACCCTATTCGTAACCCTAACCCTAACCCAAACCCTAACACTAACCCTAACCTTAACCCTAACCCTAAATCAAACCCTAACCCTAACCCTAAACCTAACCCTCACCCAAAACCTAACCCTAACCCTAACCCTAACCATAATCTTAACACTAACCCTAACCCTAACACTAACCCAGATTCAAACCTAACCCTAACCCAAACCCTAACCCTAACCCTAACCCTAACCGAAAACCTAACCCTAACCCTAATCCTAACCATAATGCTAACCCTAAACCTAACTCAAACTCAAACCCTAACCCTAAGCCTAACCCCAACCCTAACCCTAAACCAAACCCTAACCCTAACCTTAACC
>JAJHUQ010000033.1:14532500-14535000 GCA_035773235.1 Eospalax fontanierii
ACCCTCATGCTAACCCTAAACCTAATTCAAACTCAAACCCTAACCCTAATCCTAACCTTAACCCTAACCCTAACCCTAACCCTAACCCTAAACCTAACCCAAAACATAACCCAAACCGAAAACCTAACCCTAACCCTAACCGTAACCCTAATCCTTACCCTAACCCTAACCCTAATCCTAGTCCTAACCCTAACCCTAACCCTAACCCTAGCCCAAACCCTAACCCTAAACCTAATCCTAACCCTAATGCTAACCCTAAACCTAACCCTATCACTAACCCTATTCCTAACCCTAACCCTAACCCAAACCCTAACACTAACCCTAACCTTAACCCTAACCCTAAATCAAACCCTAAACCTAACCCTAAACCTAACCCGGACCCAAACCCTAGCCCTAACACTAAGCCTGACTGAAACACTAATCCTAAACCTAACCCTAACCCTAATGCTAACCCTAAACCTAATTCAAACTCAAAACATAACCCTATTCCTACCCCGAACCCAAACCCTAACCCTAACCCTAAACCTAACCCAAAACATAACCCAAACCGAAACACTAACACTAACCCTAACCCTAACCCTAAACCCTAACCCTAACACTAACCCTAACCATAACCCAAACCTAAACCCAAACCCTAACCCTAAACCTAACTCTAACCCTAACCCTAATCCTAGTCCTAAACCTAACCCTAACCCTAACCCTAACCCTAACCCTAACCCTAACGTTAACCCTTACCCAAACCCAAACTCTAAACCTAACTCTAATCGGAACCCTAACCCTAACCCTAATCCTAACCCTAACCCTAACCATAACCCTAATCCAACACCTCACCCTAACCCTAACTCTAACCCAAACCCTAACCTAACCCTAACTCTAAACCAAACCCAAACCCTAACCCTAACCCTAACTGTAACCCAAACCCCAATGTAAGCCTAAACCTAATCCTAACTCAAACCCTAACTCTAACACTAACCCAAACCCTAACACTAACCCTAACCCAAATCTTAACCCAAATAATAACCCTAATCCTAACCCTAACCCTAACCCTCATCCTTATCCTAACCCTAACCCTAACCCTAACCCTAAACCTAAGTCTAACCCTAACCCTAACCCTAACCCTCACCCAAAACCTAACCCTCACCCTAACCCTAACCATAAACTTAACACTAACCATAACCCTAATACTAACCCAGATTCAAACCTAACACTAACCCAAACCCTAACCCTAACCCTAACCCTCACCCTAACCCAAAACCTAACCCTAACACTAATCCTAACCCTAATGCTAACCCTAAACCTAATTCAAATTCAAACCATAACCCTATTCCTAACCCGAACCCAAACCCTAACCCTAACCCTAAACCTAACCCAAAACATAACCCAAACCGAAACCCTAACCCTCACCCTAACCCTAACCCTAAACCCAAACCCTAAACATAACCCAAACCTAAACCCAAACCCTAACCCTAATCCTAACACTAAACCTAACACTAATCCTAGTCCTAACCCTAACCCTAACCTTAACCCTAACCCTAACCCTAACCCTAACCTTAACCCTTACCCAAACCCTAACACTAACCCTAACCCTAACCTTAACCCTAAATCAAACCCTAACCCTAACCCTAACCCGAACCCAAACCCTAACCCTAACCCTAACCCTAACTGAAACACTTATCCTAAACCTAACCCTAACCCTAATGCTAACCCTAAACCTAATTCAAACTCAAACCCTAACCCTAATCCTACCCTAAAACTAACCCAAAACATAACCAAAACCGAAACCGTAACCCTAACCCTAACCCTAACCCTAATCCTAACCCTAACCATAACCCTAACCCTAACCGTAACCCTAACCCTAAACCAACCACTAACCCTCACCATAACTCTAACCCAAATCCGACTCTAACCCTAACCCTAACCCAAATCCTAATCCGAACCCTAACCCTAACCCTAACCCAAACCCTAACCCAAACCCAAACCCTAACCCTAACCCTAAAGCTAACCCTAACCATAACCCTAACCCTAACCCAAATGCTAAACCTAACCATAACATTAACTCTAACCCTAACCCTAACCCTAACCCAAACGCTAACCCTAACCCTAACCCTAACCCTAACCCTAACCCAAACCGTAACCCTAACCCTAATCCTAGCCCTAATGCTAACCCTAAACCTAACCCTAAAACTAACTCTACTCCTAAACCTAACCCTAACCCAAACCCTAACACTAACCCTAATCCTAAGCTTAACCCTAAATCAAACCCTAACCCTAACCCTAACTCTAACCCGAACCCAAACCGAAAACCTAACCCTAACCCTAACCGTAACCCTAATCGTAACCCTAACCCTAAACCTAATCCTAACCCTAACCCTAACCATAACCCTAATCCAACACCTCACCCTAACCCTAACTCTAACCTAAACCCTAACCTAATTCTAACACTAAACCAAATCCAAACCCTAACCCTAACCCTAACTGTAACCCTAACCCTAACCTAACC
>JAJHUQ010000033.1:14540000-14542500 GCA_035773235.1 Eospalax fontanierii
TCTTAACACAAACCCTAACCCTAATCCTAACCCTAACCCTAACCCAAACCCTAACCCTAACACTAACCCTAACCCAAACCCTAACCCTAACACTAAAACTAACCCTAGCCCTAACCCAAACCCTAAACCTAACCCTAATCCTAACCCTAATGCTAACCCTAAACCTAACCCTAACAGTAACCCTAGGCCTAAGCCTAACCCTACCCAAACCCTAACACTAACCCTAACCCTAACCCTAACCCTAACCGTAAATCAAACCCTAACCCTAACCCTAACCCGAAACCCTAACCCTAATACTTACCCTAAACATAACCCAAACCTAAATCCAAACCCTAACCATAATCCTAACCCTAACCCTAACCCTAATCCAAGTAATAACCCTAATCCTAACCCTAACCCTAACCTTAACCCTTACAAAACCCAAACTCTAAACCAACTCTAATCGGAACCCTAACCCTAACCCTAATCCTAACCCTAACCCTAACCATAACACTAATCCAACACCTCACCCTAACACTAACTCTAACCCAAACCCAAACCTAACCCTAACTCTAAACCAAACCCAAACCTAACCCTAACCCTAACTCTAACCCAAACCGTAACCTAACCCTATACCTAACCCTAACTCAAACCCTAACTCTAACACTAACCCAAACGCTAACCCTAACCCTAACCCTAACCATAACCCAAATCTTAACACTAATCCTAACCCTAACCCTAACCCTAACCTTAACCCTAACCCTAACTCTAACCTTAACCCTAACCTTAACCCTAACCCAAACCCAAACCCTGATCTTAACACAAACCCTAACCCTAATCCTAACCCTAACCCTAATCAGACCCTAACCCTAACCCTAAACCTAACCCTAACCCAAACCCTAACACTAACCCTAAAACTAACCCTAACCCAAACCCTAACCCTAACGTGAATCGTAACCCTAATGCTAACCCTAAACCTAACCCTAACACTAAACCTACTCCTAACCGTAACCCTAACCCAAACCCTAACACTAACCCTAACCCTAACCTTAACCCTAAATCAAACCCTAACCCTAACCCTAACCCGAACCCAAACCCTAACCCTAAACCTAACCCTAACTGAAACACTTATACTAAACCTAACCCTAACCCTAATGCTAACCCTAAACCTAATTCAAACTCAAACCCTAACCCTAATCCTAACCCAACCCAAACCCTAACCCTAACCCTAAAACTAACCCAAAACATAACTGAAACCGAAAACGTAACCCTAACCCTAACCCTAACCCTAATCCTAACCCAAACCATAACCCTAAACCTAACCGTAACCCTAACCCTAAACCAACCCCTAACCCTCACCATAACTCTAACCCAAATCCGACTCTAACCCTAACCCTAACCCAAATCCTAACCCGAACCCTAACCCTAATCCTAACCCAAAGCCTAACCCTAACCAAAACCCTAACCCAAACCCAAACCCTAACCCTAACCCTAAAGCTAACCCTAACCATAACCCTAAACCTAACCCTAATGCTAAACCTAACCATAACCCTAACTCTAACCCTAACCCTAACCCTAACCCAAACCCTAACCCTAACCCTAACCCTAACCCTAACCCTAACCCAAACCGTAACCCTAACCCTAATACTAGCCCTAATGCTAACCCTAAACCTAACCCTAACACTAACCCTAGACTTAACCTGAACCCTAACCCAAACCCTAACAAAAACCCTAACCCTAACCCTAACCCTAAATCAAAACCTAAACCTAACCCTAACCCTAACCCGAACCCAAATCCTAACCCTAACCCTAACCCTAACCCTAACTGAAACACTAATCCTAACCCTAACCCTAACCCTAATGCTAACCCTAAACCTAATTCCAACTCAAAACCTAACCCTAACCCTAAACCTAACCCAAAACATAACCCAAACCGAAACCATAACCTTAAACCTAAACCTAACCCTAAACCCTAACCCTAACACTTACCCTAACCATAACCCAAACCTAAAACCAAAACCTAACACTAATCCTAACCCTAACCCTAGCCCTAATCCTAGTCCTAACCCTAACCCTAACCCTAACCCTAAACTTAACCTTAACCCTTACACAAAACCAAACTCTAAACCTAACTCTAATCGGAACCCTAACCCTAACCCTAATCCTAACCCTAACCCTAACCATAACCCTAATCCTAGTCCTAACCCTAACCCTAACCCTAACCCAAAACCTAACCCTAACCCTAACCCTAACCCAAACCCTAACCCTAACCCTAACCCTAACCCTAACCCTAACTGAAACACTAATCCTAAACCTAACCCTAACCCTAATGCTAACCCTAAACCTAATTCAAACTCAAACCCTAACCCTAATTCTAAACCGAACCCAAACCCTAACCCTAACCCTAAACCTAACCCAAAACATAACCAAAACCGAAACCCTAACCCTAACCCTAACCCTAACCCTAATCCTAACCCAAACCATAACCCAAATAATAACCCTAATCCTAACCCTAACCCTA
>JAJHUQ010000033.1:14545000-14565000 GCA_035773235.1 Eospalax fontanierii
AACCCTTACAAAACCCAAACTCTAAACCAACTCTAATCGGAACCCTAACCCTAACCCTAATCCTAACCCTAACCCTAACCATAACACTAATCCAACACCTCACCCTAACACTAACTCTAACCCAAACCCAAACCTAACCCTAACTCTAAACCAAACCCAAACCTAACCCTAACCCTAACTCTAACCCAAACCGTAACCTAACCCTATACCTAACCCTAACTCAAACCCTAACTCTAACACTAACCCAAACGCTAACCCTAACCCTAACCCAAACCATAACCCAAATAATAACACTAATCCTAACCCTAACCCTAACCCTAACCTTAACCCTAACCCTAATTCTAACCTTAACCCTAACCGTAACCCTAACCCAAACCCAAACCCTGATCTTAACACAAACCCTAACCCTAATCCTAACCCTAACTCTAATCAGACCCTAACCCTAACCCTAAACCTAACCCTAACCCAAACCCTAACACTAACCCTAAAACTAACCCTAACCCAAACCCTAACCCTAACGTGAATCGTAACCCTAATGCTAACCCTAAACCTAACCCTAACACTAAACCTACTCCTAACCGTAACCCTAACCCAAACCCTAACACTAACCCTAACCCTAACCTTAACCCTAAATCAAACCCTAACCCTAACCCTAACCCGAACCCAAACCCTAACCCTAAACCTAACCCTAACTGAAACACTTATACTAAACCTAACCCTAACCCTAATGCTAACCCTAAACCTAATTCAAACTCAAACCCTAACCCTAATCCTAACCCAACCCAAACCCTAACCCTAACCCTAAAACTAACCCAAAACATAACTGAAACCGAAAACGTAACCCTAACCCTAACCCTAACCCTAATCCTAACCCAAACCATAACCCTAAACCTAACCGTAACCCTAACCCTAAACCAACCCCTAACCCTCACCATAACTCTAACCCAAATCCGACTCTAACCCTAACCCTAACCCAAATCCTAACCCGAACCCTAACCCTAATCCTAACCCAAAGCCTAACCCTAACCAAAACCCTAACCCAAACCCAAACCCTAACCCTAACCCTAAAGCTAACCCTAACCATAACCCTAAACCTAACCCTAATGCTAAACCTAACCATAACCCTAACTCTAACCCTAACCCTAACCCTAACCCAAACCCTAACCCTAACCCTAACCCTAACCCTAACCCTAACCCAAACCGTAACCCTAACCCTAATACTAGCCCTAATGCTAACCCTAAACCTAACCCTAACACTAACCCTAGACTTAACCTGAACCCTAACCCAAACCCTAACAAAAACCCTAACCCTAACCCTAAGCCTAAATCAAAACCTAAACCTAACCCTAACCCTAACCCGAACCCAAATCCTAACCCTAACCCTAACCCTAACCCTAACTGAAACACTAATCCTAACCCTAACCCTAACCCTAATGCTAACCCTAAACCTAATTCCAACTCAAAACCTAACCCTAACCCTAAACCTAACCCAAAACATAACCCAAACCGAAACCATAACCTTAAACCTAAACCTAACCCTAAACCCTAACCCTAACACTTACCCTAACCATAACCCAAACCTAAAACCAAAACCTAACACTAATCCTAACCCTAACCCTAGCCCTAATCCTAGTCCTAACCCTAACCCTAACCCTAACCCTAAACCTAACCTTAACCCTTACACAAAACCAAACTCTAAACCTAACTCTAATCGGAACCCTAACCCTAACCCTAATCCTAACCCTAACCCTAACCATAACCCTAATCCTAGTCCTAACCCTAACCCTAACCCTAACCCAAAACCTAACCCTAACCCTAACCCTAACCCAAACCCTAACCCTAACCCTAACCCTAACCCTAACCCTAACTGAAACACTAATCCTAAACCTAACCCTAACCCTAATGCTAACCCTAAACCTAATTCAAACTCAAACCCTAACCCTAATTCTAAACCGAACCCAAACCCTAACCCTAACCCTAAACCTAACCCAAAACATAACCAAAACCGAAACCCTAACCCTAACCCTAACCCTAACCCGAAACCCTAACCCTAACACTTACCCTAAACATAACCCAAACCTAAATCCAAACCCTAACCATAATCCTAACCCTAACCCTAACCCTAATCCAAGTAATAACCCTAATCCTAACCCTAACCCTCACCATAACCCTTACAAAACCCAAACTCTAAACCAACTCTAATCGGAACCCTAACCCTAACCCTAATCCTAACCCTAACCCTAACCATAACACTAATCCAACACCTCACGCTAACACTAACTCTAACCCAAACCCAAAGCTAACCCTAACTCTAAACCAAACCCAAACCCAACCCTAACCCTAACCCTAACCCAAACCATAACCTAACACCATACCTAACCCGAACTCAAACCCTAACTCTAACACTAACCCAAACGCTAACCCTAACCCTAACCCAAACCATAACCCAAATAATAACACTAATCCTAACCCTAACCCTAACCCTAACCTTAACCCTAACCCTAATTCTAACCTTAACCCTAACCGTAACCCTAACCCAAACCCAAACCCTGATCTTAACACAAACCCTAACCCTAATCCTAACCCTAACCCTAATCAGACCCTAACCCTAACCCTAAACCTAACCCTAACCCAAACCCTAACACTAACCCTAAAACTAACCCTAACCCAAACCCTAACCCTAACGTGAATCGTAACCCTAATGCTAACCCTAAACCTAACACTAACACTAAACCTACTCCTAACCGTAACCCTAACCCAAACCCTAACACTAACCCCAACCCTAACCTTAACCCTAAATCAAACACTAACCCTAACCCTAACCCGAACCCAAACCCTAACCCTAAACCTAACCCTAACTGAAACACTTATACTAAACCTAACCCTAACCCTAATGCTAACCCTAAACCTAATTCAAACTCAAACCCTAACCCTAATCCTAACCCAACCCAAACCCTAACCCTAACCCTAAAACTAACCCAAAACATAACTGAAACCGAAACCGTAACCCTAACCCTAACCCTAACCCTAATCCTAACCCAAACCATAACCCTAAACCTAACCGTAACCCTAACCCTAAACCAACCCCTAACCCTCACCATAACTCTAACCCAAATCCGACTCTAACCCTAACCCTAACCAAATCCGAACCCGAACCCTAACCCTAATCCTAACCCAAAGCCTAACCCTAACCAAAACCCTAACCCAAACCCAAACCCTAACCCTAACCCTAAAGCTAACCCTAACCATAACCCTAAACCTAACCCTAATGCTAAACCTAACCATAACCCTAACTCTAACCCTAACCCTAACCCTAACCCAAACGCTAACCCTAACCCTAACCCTAATACTAGCCCTAATGCTAACCCTAAACCTAACCCTAACACTAACCCTAGTCTTAACCTGAACCCTAACCCAAACCCTAACAAAAACCCTAAGCCTAACCCTAACCCTAAATCAAAACCTAAACCTAACCCTAACCCTAACCCGAACCCAAATCCTAACCCTAACCCTAACCCTAACCCTAACTGAAACACTAATCCTAACCCTAACCCTAACCCTAATGCTAACCCTAAACCTAATTCCAACTCAAAACCTAACCCTAACCCTAAACCTAACCCAAAACATAACCCAAACCGAAACCATAACCTTAAACCTAAACCTAAGACTAAACCCTAACCCTAACACTTACCCTAACCATAACCCAAACCTAAAACCAAAACCTAACACTAATCCTAACCCTAACCCTAGCCCTAATCCTAGTCCTAACCCTAACCCTAACCCTAACCCTAACCCTAACCTTAACCCTTACACAAACCCAAACTCTAAACCTACCTCTAATCGGAACCCTAACCCTAACCCTAATCCTAACCCTAACCCTAACCATAACCCTAATCCTAGTCCTAACCCTAACCCTAACCCTAACCCAAAACCTAACCCTAACCCTAAACCTAACCCAAACCCTAACCCTAACCCTAACCCTAACCCAAACCCTAACTGAAACACTTATCCTAAATCTAACCCTAACCCTCATGCTAACCCTAAACCTAATTCAAACTCAAACCCTAACCCTAATCCTAACCTTAACCCTAACCCTAACCCTAACCCTAACCCTAAACCTAACCCAAAACATAACCCAAACCGAAAACCTAACCTTAACCCTAACCGTAACCCTAATCCTAACCCTAACCCTAACCCTAATCCTAGTCCTAACCCTAACCCTAACCCTAACCCTAACCTTAACCCTTACCCAAACCCAAACTCTAAACCTAACTCTAATCGGAACCCTAACCCTAACCCTAATCCTAACCCTAACCCTAACCATAACCCTAATCCAACACCTCACCCTAACCCTAACTCTAACCTAAACCCTAACCTAACCCTAACACTAAACCAAACCCAAACCCTAACCCTAACCCTAACTGTAACCCAAACCCTAACCCAACCCAAACCCAAACCCTAATCTTAACACAAACCCTAACCCTAACCCTAACCCTAACCCTCACCCAAACCCTAACCCTAACCATAACCCTAAACCAAACCATAAACCTAACCCTAAACCTAACCCTAACCCTAACCCAAACCCTAACTCTAAACCTAATCCTAACCCTAATGCTAACCCTAAACCTAACCCTATCACTAACCCTATTCCTAACCCTAACCCTAACCCAAACCCTAACAGTAACCCTAACCTTAACCCTAACCATAAATCAAACCCTAACCCTAACCCTAAACCTAACCCGTACCCAAACCCTAACCCTAACACTAAGCCTAACTGAAACACTTATCCTAAATCTAACCCTAACCCTCATGCTAACCCTAAGACTAATTCAAACTCAAACCCTAACCCTAATCCTAACCTTAACCCTAACCCTAACCCTAACCCTAACCCTAAACCTAACCCAAAACATAACCCAAACCGAAAACCTAACCTTAATCCTAACCGTAACCCTAATCCTAACCCTAACCCTAACCCTAATCCTAGTCCTAACCCTAACCCTAACCCTAACCCTAACCTTAACCCTTACACAAACCCAAACTCTAAACCTAACTCTAATCGGAATCCTAACCCTAACTCTAATCCTAACCCTAACCCTAACCATAACCCTAATCCAACACCTCACCCTAACCCTAACTCTAACCTAAACCCTAACCTAACCCTAACACTAAACCAAACCCAAACCCTAACCCTAACCCTAACTGTAACCCAAACCCTAACCTAACCCAAACCCAAACCCTAATCTTAACACAAACCCTAACCCTAACCCTAACCCTAACCCTCACCCAAACCCTAACCCTAACCATAACCCTAAACCAAACCATAAACCTAACCCTAAACCTAACCCTAACCCTAACCCAAACCCTAACTCTAAACCTAATCCTAACCCTAATGCTAACCCTAAACCTAACCCTATCACTAACCCTATTCCTAACCCTAACCCTAACCCAAACCCTAACAGTAACCCTATCCTTAACCCTAACCATAAATCAAACCCTAACCCTAACCCTAAACCTAACCCGTACCCAAACCCTAACCCTAACACTAAGCCTAACTGAAACACTAATCCTAAAACTAACCCCAACCCTAATGCTAACCCTAAACCTAATTCAAACTGAAACCATAACCCTATTCCTAACCCGAACCCAAACCCTAACCCTAACCCTAAACCTAACCCAAAACATAACCCAAACCAAAACCCTAACCCTAACCCTAACCCTAACCCAAACCCAAACCCTGATCTTAACACAAACCCTTACCCTAATCCTAACCCTAACCCTAACCAGACCCTAACCCTAACCCTAAACATAACCCTAACCCAAACCCTAACCCTAACCCTAACCCTAACCCTAACCCAAACCCTAACCCTAACGCGAAACGTAACCCTAATGCTAACCCTAAACCTAACCCTATCACTAAACCTACTCCTAACCGTAACCCTAACCCAAACCCTAACACTAACCCTAACCCTAACCTTAACCCTAAATCAAACCCTAACCCTAACCCTAACCCGAACCCAAACCCTAACCCTAACCCTAACCCTAACTGAAACACTTATACTAAACCGAACCCTAACCCTAATGCTAACCCTAAACCTAATTCAAACTCAAACCCTAACCCTAATCCTAACCCAACCCAAACCCTAACCCTAACCCTAAAACTAACCAAAAACATAACCGAAACCGAAACCGTAACCCTAACCCTAACCCTAACCCTAATCCTAACCCAAACCATAACCCTAACCCTAACCGTAACCCTAACCCTAAACCAACCCCTAACCCTCACCATAACTCTAACCCAAATCCGACTCTAACCCTAACCCTAACCCAAATCCTAACCCGAACCCTAACCCTAACCCTAACCCAAAGCCTAACCCTAACCCAAACCCTAACCCAAACCCAAACCCTAACCCTAACCCTAAAGCTAACCCTAACCATAACCCAACCCTAACCCTAATGCTAAACCTAACCATAACCCTAACTCTAACCCTAACCCTAACCCTAACCCAAACCCTAACCCTAACCCTAACCCTAACCCTAACCCTAAACCAAACCGTAACCCTAACCCTAATACTAGCCCTAATGCTAACCCTAAACCTAACCCTAACACTAACCCTAGTCTTAACCCTAACCCTAACCCAAACACTAACAAAAACCCTAACCCTAACCCTAACCCTAAATCAAAACCTAAACCTAACCCTAACCCTAACCCGAACCCAAACCCTAACCCTAACCCTAACCCTAACCCTAACTGAAACACTAATCCTAACCCTAACCCTAACCCTAATGCTAACCATAAACCTAATTCCAACTCAAACCCTAACCCTAACCCTAAACCTAACCCAAAACATAACCCAAACCGAAACCATAACCTTAAACCTAACCCTAACCCTAAACCCTAACCCTAACACTTACCCTAACCATAACCCAAACCTAAAACCAAAACCTAACCCTAATCCTAACCCTAACCCTAGCCCTAATCCTAGTCCTAACCCTAACCCTAACCCTAACCCTAAACCTAACCTTAACCCTTACCCAAACCCAAACTCTAAACCTAACTCTAATCGGAACCCTAACCCTAACCCTAATCCTAACCCTAAACCTAACCCAAACCCTAACCCTAAACCTAACCCTAAACTTAACCCAAACCCTAACCATAAACCTAACCCAAACCTAAACCCTAAACTTTACCCTAATCGTAACTCAAAACCTAACCCTAACCCAAATCCAAACCATAAACTTTACACTAACCCTAGCCCTAACACTAACCCAAATTCAAACCTAAGCCTAACCCTAACCCAAACCCTAACCCTAATCCTAACCCTAACCCTAACCCTAACCCTAACCCAAACCCGAACCCCAACCATAACCCTAACCCAAACCCTAACCCTAACCCTAACCCTAAACTAAACCCTAACCCTAACCTTAACCCTAAACCAAACCCTAACCCTAACCCTAACCCTAACATTAACCCTAACCGAAAACCTAAACCTAACCCTACTCCAAACCCTAACCCTAACCCTTACCCTTACCCAAACCCAAACCCTAAAACTAACCATAATCCAAACACTAACCCTAACCCTAATCCTAACCGTAACCCTAATCCTAACCGTAACCCTAACCCTAACCCAACCCCTAACCTTCACCATAACTCTAACCCAAATCCGACTCTAACCCTAACCCTAACCCAAATCCTAACCCGAACCCTAACACTAACCCTAACCCAAACCCTAACCTAACCCTAACTCTAAACCAAACCCAAACACTAACCCTAACCCTATCTCTAACCCAAACCCTAACCTAACCCTAAACCTAACCCTAACTCAAACCCTAACTCTAACACTAACCCAAACCCTAACCCTAACACTAACCCAAACCATAACCCAAATAATAACCCTAACCCTAACCCTAACCCTAACCCTAACCCAAACCCTAACCCTAATCCTAACCTTAACCCTAACCCTAACCCTAACCCTAACCCTAAACCTAACCCAAAACATAACCCAAACCGAAAACCTAACCTTAACCCTAACCGTAACCCTAATCCTAACCCTAACCCTAACCCTAATCCTAGTCCTAACCCTTACCCTAACCCTAACCCTAACCTTAACCCTTACCCAAACCCAAACTCTAAACCTAACTCTAATCGGAACCCTAACCCTAACCCTAATCCTAACCCTAACCCTAACCATAACCCTAATCCAACACCTCACCCTAACCCTAACTCTAACCTAAACCCTAACCTAACCCTAACACTAAACCAAACCCAAACCCTAACCCTAACCCTAACTGTAACCCAAACCCTAACCTAACCCAAACCCAAACCCTAATCTTAACACAAACCCTAACCCTAACCCTAACCCTAACCCTCACCCAAACCCTAACCCTAACCATAACCCTAAACCAAACCATAAACCTAACCCTAAACCTAACCCTAACCCTAACCCAAACCCTAACTCTAAACCTAATCCTAACCCTAATGCTAACCCTAAACCTAACCCTATCACTAACCCTATTCCTAACCCTAACCCTAACCCAAACCCTAACAGTAACCCTAACCTTAACCCTAACCATAAATCAAACCCTAACCCTAACCCTAAACCTAACCCGTACCCAAACCCTAACCCTAACACTAAGCCTAACTGAAACACTAATCCTAAACCTAACCCCAACCCTAATGCTAACCCTAAACCTAAGTCAAACTGAAACCATAACCCTATTCCTAACCCGAACCCAAACCCTAACCCTAACCCTAAACCTAACCCAAAACATAACCCAAACCAAAACCCTAACCCTAACCCTAACCCTAACCCAAACCCAAACCCTGATCTTAACACAAACCCTAACCCTAATCCTAACCTTAACCCTAACCAGACCCTAACCCTAACCCTAAACCTAACCCTAACCCAAACCCTAACCCTAACCCTAACCCTAACCCTAACCCAAACCCTAACCCTAACGCGAAACGTAACCCTAATGCTAACCCTAAACCTAAACCTAACACTAAACCTACTCCTAACCGTAACCCTAACCCAAACCCTAACACTAACCCTAACCCTAACCTTAACCCTAAATCAAACCCTAACCCTAACCCTAACCCGAACCCAAACCCTAACCCTAACCCTAACCCTAACTGAAACACTTATACTAAACCGAACCCTAACCCTAATGCTAACCCTAAACCTAATTCAAACTCAAACCCTAACCCTAATCCTAACCCAACCCAAACCCTAACCCTAACCCTAAAACTAACCAAAAACATAACCGAAACCGAAACCATAACCCTAACCCTAACCCTAACCCTAATCCTAACCCAAACCATAACCCTAACCCTAACCGTAACCCTAACCCTAAACCAACCCCTAACCCTCACCATAACTCTAACCCAAATCCGACTCTAACCCTAACCCTAACCCAAATCCTAACCCGAACCCTAACCCTAACCCTAACCCAAAGCCTAACCCTAACCCAAACCCTAACCCAAACCCAAACCATAACCCTAACCCTAAAGCTAACCCTAACCATAACCCAACCCTAACCCTAATGCTAAACCTAACCATAACCCTAACTCTAACCCTAACCCTAACCCTAACCCAAACCCTAACCCTAACCCTAACCCTAACCCTAACCCTAAACCAAACCGTAACCCTAACCCTAATACTAGCCCTAATGCTAACCCTAAACCTAACCCTAACACTAACCCTAGTCTTAACCCTAACCCTAACCCAAACCCTAACAAAAACCCTAACCCTAACCCTAACCCTAAATCAAAACCTAAACCTAACCCTAACCCTAACCCGAACCCAAACCCTAACCCTAACCCTAACCCTAACCCTAACTGAAACACTAATCCTAACCCTAACCCTAACCCTAATGCTAACCATAAACCTAATTCCAACTCAAACCCTAACCCTAACCCTAAACCTAACCCAAAACATAACCCAAACCGAAACCATAACCTTAAACCTAACCCTAACCCTAAACCCTAACCCTAACACTTACCCTAACCATAACCCAAACCTAAAACCAAAACCTAACCCTAACCCTAGCCCTAATCCTAGTCCTAACCCTAACCCTAACCCTAACCCTAAACCTAACCTTAACCCTTACCCAAACCCAAACTCTAAACCTAACTCTAATCGGAACCCTAAACCTAACCCTAATCCTAACCCTAAACCTAACCCAAACCCTAACCCTAAACCTAACCCTAAACTTAACCCAAACCCTAACCATAAACCTAACCCAAACCTAAACCCTAAACTTTACCCTAATCGTAACTCAAAACCTAACCCTAACCCAAATCCAAACCATAAACTTTACACTAACCCTAGCCCTAACACTAACCCAAATTCAAACCTAAGCCTAACCCTAACCCAAACCCTAACCCTAATCCTAACCCTAACACTAACCCTAACCCTAACCCAAACCCGAACCCCAACCATAACCCTAACCCAAACCCTAACCCTAACCCTAACCCTAAACTAAACCCTAACCCTAACCTTAACCCTAAACCAAACCCTAACCCTAACCCTAACCCTAACATTAACCCTAACCGAAAACCTAAACCTAACCCTACTCCAAACCCTAACCCTAACCCTTACCCTTACCCAAACCCAAACCCTAAAACTAACCATAATCCAAACACTAACCCTAACCCTAATCCTAACCGTAACCCTAATCCTAACCGTAACCCTAACCCTAACCCAACCCCTAACCTTCACCACAACTCTAACCCAAATCCGACTCTAACCCTAACCCTAACCCAAATCCTAACCCGAACCCTAACACTAACACTAACCCAAACCCTAACCTAACCCTAACTCTAAACCAAACCCAAACCCTAACCCTAACCCTATCTCTAACCCAAACCCTAACCTAACCCTAAACCTAACCCTAACTCAAACCCTAACTCTAACACTAACCCAAACCCTAACCCTAACACTAAACCAAACCATAACCCAAATAATAACCCTAACCCTAACCCTAACCCTAACCCTAACCCTAACCCTAACCCTAATCCTAACCTTAACCCTAACCCTAACCCTAACCCTAACCCTAAACCTAACCCAAAACATAACCCAAACCGAAAACCTAACCTTAACCCTAACCGTAACCCTAATCCTAACCCTAACCCTAACCCTAATCCTAGTCCTAACCCTAACCCTAACCCTAACCCTAACCTTAACCCTTACCCAAACCCAAACTCTAAACCTAACTCTAATCGGAACCCTAACCCTAACCCTAATCCTAACCCTAACCCTAACCATAACCCTAATCCAACACCTCACCCTAACCCTAACTCTAACCTAAACCCTAACCTAACCCTAACACTAAACCAAACCCAAACCCTAACCCTAACCCTAACTGTAACCCAAACCCTAACCTAACCCAAACCCAAACCCTAATCTTAACACAAACCCTAACCCTAACCCTAACCCTAACCCTCACCCAAACCCTAACCCTAACCATAACCCTAAACCAAACCATAAACCTAACCCTAAACCTAACCCTAACCCTAACCCAAACCCTAACTCTAAACCTAATCCTAACCCTAATGCTAACCCTAAACCTAACCCTAACCCTAACCCTAACCTTAACCCTAACCCTAAATCAAACCCTAACCCTAACCCTAAACCTAACCCGTACCCAAACCCTAACCCTAACACTAAGCCTAACTGAAACACTAATCCTAAACCTAACCATAACCCTAATGCTAACCCTAAACCTAATTCAAACTCAAACCATAACCCTATTCCTAACCCGAACCCAAACCCTAACCCTAACCCTAAACCTAACCCAAAACATAACCCAAACCGAAACCCTAACCCTAACCCTAAACCTAACCCTAAAACCTAACCCTAACACTAACCCTAACCATAACCCAAACCTAAACCCAAACCCTAACCCTAAACCTAACACTAACCCTAACCCTAATCCTAGTCCTAAACCTAACCCTAACCCAAACCCTAACCCTAACCCTAAACCTAACCCAAAACATAACCAAAACCGAAACCCTAACCCTAACCCTAACCCTAACCCAAACCCAAACCCTGATCTTAACACAAACCCTAACCCTAATCCTAACCCTAACCCTAACCAGACCCTAACCCTAACCCTAACCCTAACCCTAAACCTAACCCAAAACATAACCCAAACCGAAAACCTAACCTTAACCCTAACCGTAACCCTAATCCTAACCCTAACCCTAACCCTAATCCTAGTCCTAACCCTTACCCTAACCCTAACCCTAACCTTAACCCTTACCCAAACCCAAACTCTAAACCTAACTCTAATCGGAACCCTAACCCTAACCCTAATCCTAACCCTAACCCTAACCATAACCCTAATCCAACACCTCACCCTAACCCTAACTCTAACCTAAACCCTAACCTAACCCTAACACTAAACCAAACCCAAACCCTAACCCTAACCCTAACTGTAACCCAAACCCTAACCTAACCCAAACCCAAACCCTAATCTTAACACAAACCCTAACCCTAACCCTAACCCTAACCCTCACCCAAACCCTAACCCTAACCATAACCCTAAACCAAACCATAAACCTAACCCTAAACCTAACCCTAACCCTAACCCAAACCCTAACTCTAAACCTAATCCTAACCCTAATGCTAACCCTAAACCTAACCCTATCACTAACCCTATTCCTAACCCTAACCCTAACCCAAACCCTAACAGTAACCCTAACCTTAACCCTAACCATAAATCAAACCCTAACCCTAACCCTAAACCTAACCCGTACCCAAACCCTAACCCTAACACTAAGCCTAACTGAAACACTAATCCTAAACCTAACCCCAACCCTAATGCTAACCCTAAACCTAATTCAAACTGAAACCATAACCCTATTCCTAACCCGAACCCAAACCCTACCCCTAACCCTAAACCTAACCCAAAACATAACCCAAACCCTAACACTAACACTAACCCTAACCTTAACCCTAAATCAAACCCTAACCCTAACCCTAACCCTAACCCGAACCCAAACCCTAACCCTAACCCTAACTGAAACACTTATACTAAACCGAACCCTAACCCTAATGCTAACCCTAAACCTAATTCAAACTCAAACCCTAACCCTAATCCTAACCCAACCCAAACCCTAACCCTAACCCTAAAACTAACCAAAAACATAACCGAAACCGAAACCATAACCCTAACCCTAACCCTAACCCTAATCCTAACCCAAACCATAACCCTAACCCTAACCGTAACCCTAACCCTAAACCAACCCCTAACCCTCACCATAACTCTAACCCAAATCCGACTCTAACCCTAACCCTAACCCAAATCCTAACCCGAACCCTAACCCTAACCCTAACCCAAAGCCTAACCCTAACCCAAACCCTAACCCAAACCCAAACCATAACCCTAACCCTAAAGCTAACCCTAACCATAACCCAACCCTAACCCTAATGCTAAACCTAACCATAACCCTAACTCTAACCCTAACCCTAACCCTAACCCAAACCCTAACCCTAACCCTAACCCTAACCCTAACCCTAAACCAAACCGTAACCCTAACCCTAATACTAGCCCTAATGCTAACCCTAAACCTAACCCTAACACTAACCCTAGTCTTAACCCTAACCCTAACCCAAACCCTAACAAAAACCCTAACCCTTACCCTAACCCTAAATCAAAACCTAAACCTAACCCTAACCCTAACCCGAACCCAAACCCTAACCCTAACCCTAACCCTAACCCTAACTGAAACACTAATCCTAACCCTAACCCTAACCCTAATGCTAACCATAAACCTAATTCCAACTCAAACCCTAACCCTAACCCTAAACCTAACCCAAAACATAACCCAAACCGAAAACATAACCTTAAACCTAACCCTAACCCTAAACCCTAACCCTAACACTTACCCTAACCATAACCCAAACCTAAAACCAAAACCTAACCCTAATCCTAACCCTAACCCTAGCCCTAATCCTAGTCCTAACCCTAACCCTAACCCTAACCCTAAACCTAACCTTAACCCTTACCCAAACCCAAACTCTAAACCTAACTCTAATCGGAACCCTAACCCTAACCCTAATCCTAACCCTAAACCTAACCCAAACCCTAACCCTAAACCTAACCCTAAACTTAACCCAAACCCTAACCATAAACCTAACCCAAACCTAAACCCTAAACTTTACCCTAATCGTAACTCAAAACCTAACCCTAACCCAAATCCAAACCATAAACTTTACACTAACCCTAGCCCTAACACTAACCCAAATTCAAACCTAAGCCTAACCCTAACCCAAACCCTAACCCTAATCCTAACCCTAACCCTAACCCTAACCCTAACCCAAACCCGAACCCCAACCATAACCCTAACCCAAACCCTAACCCTAACCCTAACCCTAAACTAAACCCTAACCCTAACCTTAACCCTAAACCAAACCCTAACCCTAACCCTAACCCTAACATTAACCCTAACCGAAAACCTAAACCTAACCCTACTCCAAACCCTAACCCTAACCCTTACCCTTACCCAAACCCAAACCCTAAAACTAACCATAATCCAAACACTAACCCTAACCCTAATCCTAACCGTAACCCTAATCCTAACCGTAACCCTAACCCTAACCCAACCCCTAACCTTCACCATAACTCTAACCCAAATCCGACTCTAACCCTAACCCTAACCCAAATCCTAACCCGAACCCTAACACTAACCCTAACCCAAACCCTAACCTAACCCTAACTCTAAACCAAACCCAAACCCTAACCCTAACCCTATCTCTAACCCAAACCCTAACCTAACCCTAAACCTAACCCTAACTCAAACCCTAACTCTAACACTAACCCAAACCCTAACCCTAACACTAACCCAAACCATAACCCAAATAATAACCCTAACCCTAACCCTAACCCTAACCCTAACCCAAACCCTAACCCTAATCCTAACCTTAACCCTAACCCTAACCCTAACCCTAACCCTAAACCTAACCCAAAACATAACCCAAACCGAAAACCTAACCTTAACCCTAACCGTAACCCTAATCCTAACCCTAACCCTAACCCTAATCCTAGTCCTAACCCTTACCCTAACCCTAACCCTAACCTTAACCCTTACCCAAACCCAAACTCTAAACCTAACTCTAATCGGAACCCTAACCCTAACCCTAATCCTAACCCTAACCCTAACCATAACCCTAATCCAACACCTCACCCTAACCCTAACTCTAACCTAAACCCTAACCTAACCCTAACACTAAACCAAACCCAAACCCTAACCCTAACCCTAACTGTAACCCAAACCCTAACCTAACCCAAACCCAAACCCTAATCTTAACACAAACCCTAACCCTAACCCTAACCCTCACCCAAACCCTAACCCTAACCATAACCCTAAACCAAACCATAAACCTAACCCTAAACCTAACCCTAACCCTAACCCAAACCCTAACTCTAAACCTAATCCTAACCCTAATGCTAACCCTAAACCTAACCCTATCACTAACCCTAACCCTAACCCTAACCCTAACCCTAACCCTAATCCTAGTCATAACCCTAACCCTAACCCTAACCATAAATCAAACCCTAACCCTAACCCTAAACCTAACCCGTACCCAAACCCTAACCCTAACACTAAGCCTAACTGAAACACTAATCCTAAACCTAACCCCAACCCTAATGCTAACCCTAAACCTAATTCAAACTCAAACCATAACCCTATTCCTAACCCGAACCCAAACCCTAACCCTAACCCTAAACCTAACCCAAAACATAACCCAAACCAAAACCCTAACCCTAACCCTAACTCTAACCCAAACCCAAACCCTGATCTTAACACAAACCCTAACCCTAATCCTAACCTTAACCCTAACCAGACCCTAACCCTAACCCTAAACCTAACCCTAACCCAAACCCTAACCCTAACCCTAACCCTAACCCTAACCCAAACCCTAACCCTAACGCGAAACGTAACCCTAATGCTAACCCTAAACCTAACCCTAACACTAAACCTACTCCTAACCGTAACCCTAACCCAAACCCTAACACTAACCCTAACCCTAACCTTAACCCTAAATCAAACCCTAACCCTAACCCTAACCCGAACCCAAACCCTAACCCTAACCCTAACCCTAACTGAAACACTTATACTAAACCGAACCCTAACCCTAATGCTAACCCTAAACCTAATTCAAACTCAAACCCTAACCCTAATCCTAACCCAACCCAAACCCTAACCCTAACCCTAAAACTAACCAAAAACATAACCAAAACCGAAACCATAACCCTAACCCTAACCCTAACCCTAATCCTAACCCAAACCATAACCCTAACCCTAACCGTAACCCTAACCCTAAACCAACCCCTAACCCTCACCATAACTCTAACCCAAATCCGACTCTAACCCTAACCCTAACCCAAATCCTAACCCGAACCCTAACCCTAACCCTAACCCAAAGCCTAACCCTAACCCAAACCCTAACCCAAACCCAAACCCTAACCCTAACCCTAAAGCTAACCCTAACCATAACCCAACCCTAACCCTAATGCTAAACCTAACCATAACCCTAACTCTAACCCTAACCCTAACCCTAACCCAAACCCTAACCCTAACCCTAACCCTAACCCTAACCCTAAACCAAACCGTAACCCTAACCCTAATACTAACTCTAATGCTATCCCTAAACCTGACCCTAACACTAACCCTAGTCTTAACCCTAACCCTAACCCAAACCCTAACAAAAACCCTAACCCTAACCCTAACCCTAAATCAAAACCTAAACCTAACCCTAACCCTAACCCGAACCCAAACCCTAACCCTAACCCTAACCCTAACCCTAACTGAAACACTAATCCTAACCCTAACCCTAACCCTAATGCTAACCATAAACCTAATTCCAACTCAAACCCTAACCCTAACCCTAAACCTAACCCAAAACATAACCCAAACCGAAACCATAACCTTAAACCTAACCCTAACCCTAAACCCTAACCCTAACACTTACCCTAACCATAACCCAAACCTAAAACCAAAACCTAACCCTAACCCTAGCCCTAATCCTAGTCCTAACCCTAACCCTAACCCTAACCCTAAACCTAACCTTAACCCTTACCCAAACCCAAACTCTAAACCTAACTCTAATCGGAACCCTAAACCTAACCCTAATCCTAACCCTAAACCTAACCCAAACCCTAACCCTAAACCTAACCCTAAACTTAACCCAAACCCTAACCATAAACCTAACCCAAACCTAAACCCTAAACTTTACCCTAATCGTAACTCAAAACCTAACCCTAACCCAAATCCAAACCATAAACTTTACACTAACCCTAGCCCTAACACTAACCCAAATTCAAACCTAAGCCTAACCCTAACCCAAACCCTAACCCTAATCCTAACCCTAACACTAACCCTAACCCTAACCCAAACCCGAACCCCAACCATAACCCTAACCCAAACCCTAACCCTAACCCTAACCCTAAACTAAACCCTAACCCTAACCTTAACCCTAAACCAAACCCTAACCCTAACCCTAACCCTAACATTAACCCTAACCGAAAACCTAAACCTAACCCTACTCCAAACCCTAACCCTAACCCTTACCCTTACCCAAACCCAAACCCTAAAACTAACCATAATCCAAACACTAACCCTAACCCTAATCCTAACCGTAACCCTAATCCTAACCGTAACCCTAACCCTAACCCAACCCCTAACCTTCACCATAACTCTAACCCAAATCCGACTCTAACCCTAACCCTAACCCAAATCCTAACCCGAACCCTAACACTAACCCTAACCCAAACCCTAACCTAACCCTAACTCTAAACCAAACCCAAACCCTAACCCTAACCCTATCTCTAACCCAAACCCTAACCTAACCCTAAACCTAACCCTAACTCAAACCCTAACTCTAACACTAACCCAAACCCTAACCCTAACACTAAACCAAACCATAACCCAAATAATAACCCTAACCCTAACCCTAACCCTAACCCTAACCCTAACCCTAACCCTAATCCTAACCTTAACCCTAACCCTAACCCTAACCCTAACCCTAAACCTAACCCAAAACATAACCCAAACCGAAAACCTAACCTTAACCCTAACCGTAACCCTAATCCTAACCCTAACCCTAACCCTAATCCTAGTCCTAACCCTAACCCTAACCCTAACCCTAACCTTAACCCTTACCCAAACCCAAACTCTAAACCTAACTCTAATCGGAACCCTAACCCTAACCCTAATCCTAACCCTAACCCTAACCATAACCCTAATCCAACACCTCACCCTAACCCTAACTCTAACCTAAACCCTAACCTAACCCTAACACTAAACCAAACCCAAACCCTAACCCTAACCCTAACTGTAACCCAAACCCTAACCTAACCCAAACCCAAACCCTAATCTTAACACAAACCCTAACCCTAACCCTAACCCTAACCCTCACCCAAACCCTAACCCTAACCATAACCCTAAACCAAACCATAAACCTAACCCTAAACCTAACCCTAACCCTAACCCAAACCCTAACTCTAAACCTAATCCTAACCCTAATGCTAACCCTAAACCTAACCCTAACCCTAACCCTAACCTTAACCCTAACCCTAAATCAAACCCTAACCCTAACCCTAAACCTAACCCGTACCCAAACCCTAACCCTAACACTAAGCCTAACTGAAACACTCATCCTAATCCTAACCATAATCCTAATGCTAACCCTAAACCTAATTCAAACTCAAACCATAACCCTATTCCTAACCCGAACCCAAACCCTAACCCTAACCCTAAACCTAACCCAAAACATAACCCAAACCGAAACCCTAACCCTAACCCTAAACCTAACCCTAAAACCTAACCCTAACACTAACCCTAACCATAACCCAAACCTAAACCCAAACCCTAACCCTAAACCTAACACTAACCCTAACCCTAATCCTAGTCCTAAACCTAACCCTAACCCAAACCCTAACCCTAACCCTAAACCTAACCCAAAACATAACCAAAACCGAAACCCTAACCCTAACCCTAACCCTAACCCAAACCCAAACCCTGATCTTAACACAAACCCTAACCCTAATCCTAACCCTAACCCTAACCAGACCCTAACCCTAACCCTAAACCTAACCCTAACCCAAACCCTAACCCTAACCCTAACCCTAACCCTAACCCAAACCCTAACCCTAACGCGAATCGTAACCCTAATGCTAACCCTAAACCTAACCCTAACACTAAACCTACTCCTAACCGTAACCCTAACCCAAACCCTAACACTAACCCTAACCCTAACCCTAACCCGAACCCAAACCCTAACCCTAACCCTAACCCTAACTGAAACACTTATACTAAACCGAACCCTAAACCTAATGCTAACCCTAAACCTAATTCAAACTCAAACCCTAACCCTAATCCTAACCCAACCCAAACACTAACCCTAACCCTAAAACTAACCCAAAATATAACCGAAACCGAAACCGTAACCCTGACCCTAACCCTAACCCTAATCCTAACCCAAACCATAACCCTAACCCTAACCACAACCCTAACCCTAAACCAACCCCTAACCCCCACCATAACTCTAACCCAAATCCGACTCTAACCCTAACCCTAACCCAAATCCTAACCCGACCCCTCACCCTAACCCTAACCCAAAGCCTGACCCTAACACAAACCCTAACCCAAACCCAAACCCTAACCCTAACCCTAAAGCTAACCCTAACCATAACCCTAACCCTAACCCTAATGCTAAAACTAACCATAACCCTAACTCTAACCCTAACCCTAACCCTAACCCAAACCCTAACCCTAACCCTAACCCTAACCCTAACCCTAACCCAAACCGTAACCCTAACCCTAATACTAGCCCTAATGCTAACCCTAAACCTAACCCTAACACTAACCCTAGTCTTAACCCTAACCCTAACCCAAACCCTAACAAAAACCCTAACCCTAACCCTAACCCTAAATCAAAACCTAAACCTAACCCTAACCCTAACCCGAACCCAAACCCTAACCCTAACCCTAACCC
>JAJHUQ010000033.1:14570000-14582500 GCA_035773235.1 Eospalax fontanierii
TAACCCAACCCCTAACCCTCACCCTAACTCTAACCCAAACCCTAACCCTAACCCAAATCCTAACCCTAACCCTAACCCTAAACTTAACCCAAACCCTAACCCTAACCCTAACCCTAACACTAAACCTAAACATAACCCAAACCCTAACCATAAACCGAACCCAAACCTAAACCCTAAACTTTACCCTAATCGTAACTCAAACCCTAACCCTAACCCAAATCCAAACCATAAACTTTACACTAACCCTAGCCCTAACACTAACCCAAAATCAAACCTAAGCCTAACCCTAACCCAAACCCTAACCCTAATCCTAACCCTAACCCTAACCCTAACCCAAACCCCAACCCCAACCATAACCCTAACCCAAACCCTAACCCTAACCCTGACCTAAACCCTAACCCTAACCTTAACCCTAAACCAATCCCTAACCCTAACCCTAACCCTAATATTAACCCTAACCGAAAACCTAAACCTAACCCTACTCCAAACCCTAAACCTAACCCTTACCCTTACCCAAACCCAAACCCTAAAACTAACCCTAATCCAAACACTAACCCTAACCCTAATCCTAACCGTAACCCTAATCCTAACCGTAACCCTAACCCTAACCCAACCCCTAACCTTCACCACAACTCTAACCCAAATCCGACTCTAACCCTAACACTAACCCCAATCCTAAACCGAACCCTAACCCTAACCCTAACCCAAACCCTAACCCTAACCCAAACCCTAACCCAAACCCAAACCCTAACCCTAAACCTAACGCCAACCCTAACCATAACCCTAACCTTAACCCTAATGCTAAACCTAACCCTAACCCTAACCCTAACCCTAAACCTAACCAAAACTAAACCCTAACCCAAACCCTAATCCTAACAATAACCCTAACACTAACCCTAACCAAAAACCTAAACCCTAACCCTACTCCTAACGCTAACCCTAACCCTAACACAAACCCTAACCCTAAACGTAACCTTAACCCAAACCCAAACCCTAACCTTAACCCAAACCCAAACCCTAATCTTAACACAAACCCTATCCCTAATCCTAACCCTAACCGTAACCGTAACTCAAACGCTAACCCTAACCCTAACCCTAACCCAAACCTTAACCCTAAACCTAACCCTAACCCTAACCAAAACCCAAACCCTAACCTTAACCGTAATCCTAACCCTAATGCTAACCCTAAACCTAACCCTAACACTAACCCTAGCCTAACCCTAACCCTAACCCAAAACCTAACACTAAGCCTAACCCTAACCCTAACCCTAAATCAAACCCTAAACCTAACCCTAACCCTAACCCGAACCCAAACCCTAACCCTAACCCTAACCCTAACTGAAACACTAATCCTAAACCTAACCCTAACCCTAATGCTAACCCTAAACCTAATTCCAATTCAAACCCTACCCCTAACCGTCAACCTACCTCAGAACATAACCCAAACCGAAACTCTTACCCTAAACCTAACACTAACCCTAAACCCTAACCCTAACACTTACCCTAACCATAACCCAAACCTAAAACCAAACCCTAACCCTAATCCAAACCCTAATCCTAGTCCTAACCCTAACACTAACCCTAACCCTAACCCTAAACCTAACCTTAACCCTTACCCAAACCCAAACTCTAAACCTAACACTATTCGGAACCCTAACCCTAACCCTAATCCTAACCCTAACCCTAACCATAACCCTAATCCTAGTCCTAACCCTAACCCTAACCCTAACCCTAACCCTAAACCTAACCTTAACCCTTACAGAAACCCAAACTCTAAACCTAACTCTAATCGGAACCCTAACCCTAACCCTAATCCTAAACCTAACCCTAACCATAACCCTAATCCAACACCTCACCCTAACCCTAACTCTAACATAAACCCTAACCTAACCCTAACACTAAACCAAACCCAAACGCTAACCCTAACCCTAACTGTAACCCAAACCCTAACCTAACCCAAACCCAAACCCAATCTTAACACAAACCCTAACCCTAACCCTAACCCTAACCCTCACCCAAACCCTAACCCTAACCATAACCCTAAACCAAACCCTAAACCTAACCCTAACCCTAACCCTAAACCTAACCCAAACCCTAAACATAAACCTAATCCTAACCCTAATGCTAACCCTAAACCTAACCCTATCACTAACCCTATTCCTAACCCTAACCCTCACCCAAACCCTAACACGAACCCTAACCTTAACCCTAACCCTAAATCAAACCCTAACCCTAACCCTAAACCTAACCCGTACCCAAACCCTAACCCTAACACTAAGCCTAACTGAAACACTAATCCTAAACCTAACCCTAACCCTAATGCTAACCCTAAACCTAATTCAAACTCAAACCATAACCCTATTCCTAACCCGAACCCAAACCCTAACCCTAACCCTAACCCTAACTGAAACACTAATCCTAAACCTAACCCTAACCCTAATGCTAACCCTAAACCTAATTCCAATTCAAACCCTAACCCTAACCGTAAACCTAACCCAAAACATAACCCAAACCGAAACCCTTACCCTAAACCTAACCCTAACCCTAAACCCTAACCCTAACACTTACCCTAACCATAACCCAAACCTAAAACCAAACCCTAACCCTAATCCAAACCCTAATCCTAGTCCTAACCCTAACCCTAACCCTAACCCTAACCCTAAACCTAACCTTAACCCTTACCCAAACCCAAACTCTAAACCTAACTCTATTCGGAACTATAACCCTAACCCTAATCCTAACCCTAACCCTAACCATAACCCTAATCCTAGTCCTAACCCTAACCCTAACCCTAACCCTAACCCTAAACCTAACCTTAACCCTTACCGAAACCCAAACTCTAAACCTAACTCTAATCGGAATCCTAAACCTAACCCTAATCCTAACCCTAACCCTAACCCTAACCCTAACCCTAACCCTAACCCTAATGCTAACCCTAAACCTAATTCCAATTCAAACCCTAACCCTAACCGTAAACCTAACCCAAAACATAACCCAAACCGAAACTCTTACCCTAAACCTAACCCTAACCCTAAACCCTAACCCTAACACTTACCCTAACCATAACCCAAACCTAAAACCAAACCCTAACCCTAATCCAAACCCTAATCCTAGTCCTAACCCTAACACTAACCCTAACCCTAACCCTAAACCTAACCTTAACCCTTACCCAAACCCAAACTCTAAACCTAACGCTATTCGGAACCCTAACCCTAACCCTAATCCTAACCCTAACCCTAACCATAACCTTAATCCTAGTCCTAACCCTAACCCTAACCCTAACCCTAACCCTAAACCTAACCTTAACCCTTACCGAAACCCAAACTCTAAACCTAACTCTAATCGGAACCCTAACCCTAAACCTAATCCTAAACCTAACCCTAACCATAACCCTAATCCAACACCTCACCCTAACCCTAACTCTAACCTAAACCCTAACCTAACCCTAACACTAAACCAAACCCAAACGCTAACCCTAACCCTAACTGTAACCCAAACCCTAACCTAACCCAAACCCAAACCCAATCTTAACACAAACCCTAACCCTAACCCTAACCCTAACCCTCACCCAAACCCTAACCCTAACCATAACCCTAAACCAAACCCTAAACCTAACCCTAACCCTAACCCTAACCCTAACCCAAAACCTAAACATAAACCTAATCCTCACCCTAATGCTAACCCTAAACCTAACCCTATCACTAACCCTATTCCTAACCCTAACCCTCACCCAAACCCTAACACTAACCCTAACCTTAACCCTAACCCTAAATCAAACCCTAACCCTAACCCTAAACCTAACCCGTACCCAAACACTAACCCTAACACTAAGCCTAACTGAAACACTAATCCTAAACCTAACCCTAACCCTAATGCTAACCCTAAACCTAATTCAAACTCAAACCATAACCCTATTCCTAACCCGAACCCAAACCCTAACCCTAACCCTAAACCTAACCCAAAACATAACCCAAACCGAAACCCTAACCTTAACCCTAACCCTAACCCTAAACCCTAACCCTAACACTAACCCTAACCATAACCCAAACCTAAACCCAAACCCTAACCCTAAACCTAACACTAACCCTAACCCTAATCCTAGTCCTAAACCTAACCCTAACCCTAACCCTAATCCTAACGCTAACCTTAACCCTTACCCAAACCCAAACTCTAAACCTAACTCTAATCGGAAACTTAACCCTAACCCTAATCCTAACCCTAACCCTAACCATAACCCTAATCCAACACCTCACCCTAACCCTAACTCTAACCTAAACCCTAACATAACCCTAACTCTAAACCAAACCCAGACCTAACCCTAACCCTAACTCTAACCCAAACCCCAATGTAAGCCTAAACCTAACCCTAACTCAAACCCTAACTCTAACACTAACCCAAACCCTAACCCTAACCCTAACCCAAACCATAACCCAAATAGTAACCCTTATCCTAACCCTAACCCTAACCCTAACCCTAACCCTAACCCTAACCCTAACCCTAACCCTAACCCAAACCGTAACCCTAACCCTAATTCTAGCCCTAATGCTAACCCTAAACCTAACCCTAACACTAACCCTAGTCTTAAACCGAACCCTAACCCAAACCCTAACAAAAACCCTAACCCTAACCCTAACCCTAAATCAAAACCTAAACCTAACCCAAACCCTAACCCGAACCCAAATCCAAACCCTAACCCTAACCCTAACCCTAACTGAAACACTAATCCTAACCCTAACCCTAACCCTAATGCTAACCCTAAACCTAATTCCAACTCAAACCCTAACCCTAACCCTAAACCTAACCCAAAACATAACCCAAACCGAAACCATAACCTTAAACCTAACCCTAACCCTAAACCCTAACCCTAACACTTACCCTAACCATAACCCAAAACTAAAACCAAAACCTAACACTAATCCTAACCCTAACCCTAGCCCTAATCCTATTCCTAACCCTAACCCTAACCCTAACCCTAAACCTAACCTTAACCCTTACCCAAACCCAAACTCTAACCCTAACTCTAATCGGAACCCTAACCCTAACCCTAATCCTAACCCTAACCCTAACCATAACCCTAATCCTAGTCCTAACCCTAACCCTAACCCTAACCCAAAACCTAACCCTAACCCTAACCCTAACCCAAACCCTAACCCTAACCCTAACCCTAACCCAAACCCTAACTGAAACACTTATCCTAAATCTAACCCTAACCCTCATGCTAAACCTAAACCTAATTCAAACTCAAACCCTAACCCTAATCCTAACCTTAACCCTAACCCTAACCCTAACCCTAACCCTAAACCTAACCCAAAACATAACCCAAACCGAAAACCTAACCTTAACCCTAACCGTAACCCTAATCCTAACCCTAACCCTAACCCTAATCCTAGTCCTAACCCTAACCCTAACCCTAACCCTAACCTTAACCCTTACCCAAACCCAAACTCTAAACCTAACTCTAATCGGAACCCTAACCCTAACCCTACTCCTAACCCTAACCCTAACCATAACCCTAATCCAACACCTCCCCCTAACCCTAACTCTAACCTAAACCCTAACCTAACCCTAACACTAAACCAAACCCAAACCCTAACCCTAACCCTAACTGTAATCCAAACCCTAACCTAACCCAAACCCAAACCCTAATCTTAACATAAACCCTAACCCTAACCCTAACCCTAACCCTCACCCAAACCCTAACCCTAACCATAACCCTAAACCAAACCATAAACCTAACCCTAACCCTAACCCTAACCCTAACCCAAACCCTAACCCTAAACCTAATCCTAACCCTAATGCTAACCCTAAACCTAACCCTATCACTAACACTATTCCTAACCCTAACCCTAACCCAAACCCTAACAGTAACCCTAACCTTAACCCTAACCATAAATCAAACCCTAACCCTAACCCTAAACATAACCCGTACCCAAACCCTAACCCTAACACTAAGCCTAACTGAAACACTAATCCTAAACCTAACCCTAACCTTAATGCTAACCCTAAACCTAATTCAAACTCAAACCATAACCCTATTCCTAACCCGAACCCAAACCCTAACCCTAACACTAAACCTAACCCAAAACATAACCCAAACCGAAACCCTAACCCTAACCCTAACCCTAAACCCAAACCCTAACCCTAACACTAACACTAACCCTAACCCTAATCCTAGTCCTAAACCTAACCCTAACCCAAACCCTAACCCTAACCCTAAACCTAACCCAAAACATAACCAAAACCGAAACCCTAACCCTCACCCTAACCCTAACCCAAACCCAAACCCTGATCTTAACACAAACCCTAACCCTAATCCTAACCCTAACCCTAACCAGACCCTAACCCTAACCCTAAACCTAACCCTAACCCAAACCCTAACCCTAACCCTAACCCTAACCCTAACCCAAACCCTAACCCTAACGCGAATCGTAACCCTAATGCTAACCCTAAACCTAACCCTAACACTAAACCTACTCCTAACCGTAACCCTAACCCAAACCCTAACACTAACCCTAACCCTAACATTAACCCTAAATCAAACCCTAACCCTAACCCTAACCCGAACCCAAACCCTAACCCTAACCCTAACCCTAACTGAAACACTTATACTAAACCGAACCCTAACCCTAATGCTAACCCTAAACCTAATTCAAACTCAAACCCTAACCCTAATCCTAACCCAACCCAAACCCTAACCCTAACCCTAAAACTAACCCAAAATATAACCGAAACCGAAACCGTAACCCTAACCCTAACCCTAACCCTAATCCTAACCCAAACCATAACCCTAACCCTAACCGTAACCCTAACCCTAAACCAACCCCTAACCCTCACCATAACTCTAACCCAAATCCGACTCTAACCCTAACCCGAACCCAAATCCTAACCCGAACCCTAACCCTAACCCCAACCCAAAGCCTAACCCTAACCCAAACCCTAACCCAAACCCAAACCCTAACCCTAACCCTAAAGCTAACCCTAACCATAACCCTAACCCTAACCCTAATGCTAAACCTAACCATAACCCTAACTCTAACCCTAACCCTAACCCTAACCCAAACCCTAACCCTAACCCTAACCCTAACCCTAACCCTAACCCTAACCCAAACCGTAACTCTAACCCTAATACTAGCCCTAATGCTAACCCTAAACCTAACCCTAACACTAACCCTAGTCTTAACCCTAACCCTAACCCAAACCCTAACAAAAACCCTAACCCTAACCCTAACCCTAAATCAAAACCTAAACCTAACCCTAACCCTAACCCGAACCCAAACCCTAACCCTAACCCTAACCCTAACCCTAACTGAAACACTAATCCTAACCCTAACCCTAACCATAATGCTAACCCTAAACCTAATTCCAACTCAAACCCTAACCCTAACCCTAAACCTAACCCAAAACATAACCCAAACCGAAACCATAACCTTAAACCTAACCCTAACCCTAAACCCTAACCCTAACACTTACCCTAACCATAACCCAAACCTAAAACCAAAACCTAACCCTAATCCTAACCCTAACCCTAGCCCTAATCCTAGTCCTAACCCTAACCCTAACCCTAACCCTAAACCTAACCTTAACCCTTACCCAAACCCAAACTCTAAACCTAACTCTAATCGGAACCCTAACCCTAACCCTAACCCTAATCCTAACCCTAAACCTAACCCAAACCCTAACCCTAAACCTAACCCTAAACTTAACCCAAACCCTAACCATAAACCTAACCCAAACCTAAACCCTAAACTTTACCCTAATCGTAACTCAAAACCTAACCCTAACCCAAATCCAAACCATAAACTTTACACTAACCCTAGCCCTAACACTAACCCAAATTCAAACCTAAGCCTAACCCTAACCCAAACCCTAACCCTAATCCTAACCCTAACCCTAACCCTAACCCTAACCCAAACCCGAACCCCAACCATAACCCTAACCCAAACCCTAACCCTAACCCTAACCCTAAACTAAACCCTAACCCTAACCTTAACCCTAAACCAAACCCTAACCCTAACCCTAACCCTAACATTAACCCTAACCGAAAACCTAAACCTAACCCTACTCCAAACCCTAACCCTAACCCTTACCCTTTCCCAACCCCAAACCCTAAGACTAGCCCTAATCCAAACACTAACCCTAACCCTAATCCTAACCGTAACCCTAATCCTAACCATTACCCTAACCCTAACCCTACCCCTAACCTTCACCATAACTCTATCCCAAATCCGATTCTAACCCTAACCCTAACCCAAATCCTAACCCGAACCCTAACACTAACCCTAACCCAAACCCTAACCTAACCCTAACTCTATACCAAACCCAAACAATAACCCTAACCCTATCTCTAACCCAAACCCTAACCTAACCCTAAACCTAACCCTAACTCAAACCCTAACTCTAACACTAACCCAAACCCTAACCCTAACACTAACCCAAACCATAACCCAAATAATAACCCTAACCCTAACCCTAACCCTAACCCTAACCCTAACCCTAACCCTAATCCTAACCGTAACCCTAACCCTCATCCTTATTCTAACCCTAACCCTAACCCTAAACCTAACCCTAACACGAACGCAAACCCTAACCCTAACCCTAACCCTAACCCTATTCCTAACACTAACCCTAACCCTAACCCAAAACCTAAACCTAACACTAACCCAAAACTTAACCCAAACCCTAACCCTAACCCTAACCCTAACCCAAACCCTAACTGAAACACTTATCCTAAATCTAACCCTAACCCTAATGCTAACCCTAAACCTAATTCAAACTCAAACCCTAACCCTAACCCTAACCCTAATCCTAACTTTAACCCTAACCCTAACCCTAACCCTAACCCTAAACCTAACCCAAAACATAACCCAAACCGAAAACCTAACCCTAACCCTACACGTAACCCTAATCCTAACCCTAACCCTAACCCTAATCCTAGTCCTAACCCTAACCATAACCCTAATCCAACACCTCACCCTAACCCTAACTCTAACCCAAACCCTAACATAACCCTAACTCTAAACCAAACCCAAACCCTAACCCTAACCCTAACTCTAACCCAAACCCCAATGTAAGCCTAAACCTAACCCTAACTCAAACCCTAACTCTAACACTAACCCAAACCCTAACCCTAACCCTAACCCAAATCTTAACCCAAATAATAACCCTAATCCTAACCCTAACCCTAACCCTCATCCTTATCCGAACCCTAACCCTAACCCAAACCCAAACCTAACCCTAACTCTAAACCAAACCCAAAACTAACCCTAACCCTAACTCTAACCCAAACCGTAACCTAACCCTATACCTAACCCTAACTCAAACCCTAACTCTAACACTAACCCAAACCCTAACCCTAAACCTAACCCAAACCATAACCCAAATAATAACACTAATCCTAACCCTAACCCTAACCCCCATCCTTATCCTAACCCTAACCCTAACCCTAACCCTAACCTTAACCCTAACCCTAATTCTAACCCTAACCCTAACCAGACCCTAACCCTAACCCTAACCCTAACCCAAACCCTAACCCTAACCTTAACCCTAACCCTAACCCAAACCCTAACCCTAACGCTAATCCTAACCCTAATGCTAACCCTAAACCTAACCCTAACACTAACCCTACTCCTAACCGTAACCCTAAACCAAACCCTAACACTAACCCTAACCCTAACCTTAACCCTAAATCAAACCCTAACCCTAACCCTAACCCGAACCCAAACCCTAATCCTAACCCTAACCCTAACTGAAACACTTATCCTAAACCTAACCCTAACCCTAATGCTAACCCTAAACCTAATTCAAACTCAAACCCTAACCCTAAACCTAACCCAACCCAAACCCTAACCCTAACCCTAAAACTAACCCAAAACATAACCAAAACCGAAACCGTAACCCTAACCCTAACCCTAACCCTAACCATAACCCTAACCCTAACCGTAACCTTAACCCTAAACCAACCCCTAACCCTCACCATAACTCCAACCCAAATCCGACTCTAACCCTAACCCTAACCCAAATCCTAATCCGAACCCTAACCCTAACCCTAACCCAAACCCTAACCCAAACCCAAACCCTAAACCTAACCCTAAAGCTAAACCTAACCATAACCCTAACCCTAACCCTAATGCTAAACCTAACCATAACCCTAACTCTAACCCTAACCCTAACCCTAACCCAAACCCTAACCCTAACCCTAACCCTAACCCTAACCCTAACCCAAACCGTAACCCTAACCCTAATCCTAGCCCTAATGCTAACCCTAAACCTAACCCTAACACTAACCCTAGTCTTAACCCTAACCCTAACCCAAACCCTAACAAAAACCCTAACCCTAACCCTAAACCTAAATCAAAACCTAAACCTAACCCTAACCCTAACCCGAACCCAAACCCTAACCCTAACCCTAACCCTAACTGAAACACTAATCCTAACCCCAACCCCAACCCTAATGCTAACCCTAAACCTAATTCCAACTCAAACCCTAACCCTAACCCTAAACCTAACCCAAAACATAACCCAAACCGAAACCTTAACCTTAAACCTAACCCTAACCCTAAACCCTAACCCTAACACTTACCCTAACCATAACCCAAAACTTAAACCAAACCCTAACCCTAATCCTAACCCTAACCCTAGCCCTGAACCTAGTCCTAACCCTAACCCTAACCGTAACCCTAAACCTAACCTTAACCCTTACCCAAACCCAAACTCTAAACCTAACTCTAATCGGAACCCTAACCCTAACCCTAATCCTAACCCTAACCCTAACCATAACCCTAATCCTAGTCCTAACCCTAACCCTAACCCTAACCCAAACCCTAACCCTAACCCTAACCCTAACCCAAACCTTAACCCTAACCCTAACCCTAACCCTAACCGAAACCCTAACTGAAACACTTATCCTAAATCTAACCCTAACCCTCATGCTAACCCTAAACCTAATTCAAACTCAAACCCTAACCCTAATCCTAACCTTAACCCTAACCCTAACCCTAACCCTAACCCTAACCCTAACCCTAACCCTAAACCTAACCCAAAACATAAGCCAAACCGAAAACCTAACCCTAACCCTAACCGTAACCCTAATCCTAACCCTAACCCTAACCCTAATCCTAGTCCTAACCCTAACCCTAACCTTAACCCTTACCCAAACCCAAACTCTAAACCTAACTCTAATCGGAACCCTAACCCTAACCCTAATCCTAACCCTAACCCTAACCATAACCCTAATCCAACACCTCACCCTAACCCTAACTCTAACCTAAACCCTAACCTAACCCTAACACTAAACCAAACCCAAACCCTAACCCTAACCCTAACTGTAACCCAAACCCTAACCTAACCCAAACCCAAACCGTAATCTTAACACAAACCCTAACCCTAACCCTAACCCTAACCCTCACCCAAACCCTAACCCTAACCATAACCCTAAACTAAACCATAAACTCAACCCTAACCCTAACCCTAACCCTAACCCAAACCCTAACCCTAAACCTAATCCTAACCCTAAACCTAACCCTATCACTAACCCTATTCCTAACCCTAACCCTAACCCAAACCCTAACACTAACCCTAACCTTAACCCTAACCCTAAATCAAACCCTAACCCTAACCCTAAACCTAACCCGTACCCAAACCCTAACCCTAACACTAAACCTAACTGAAACACTAATGCTAAACCTAACCCTAACCCTAATGCTAACCCTAAACCTAATTCAAACTAAAACCATAACCCTATTCCTAACCCGAACCCAAACCCTAAACCTAACCCAAAACATAACCCAAACCAAAACCCTAACCCTAACCGTAACCCTAACCCTAACCCTAAACCCTAACCCTAACACTAACCCTAACCATAACCCAAACCTAAACCCAAACCCTAACCCTAAAACTAACACTAACCCTAACCATAACCCTAATCCTAGTCCTAATCCTAACCCTAACCCTAACCCTAACCCTAACCTTAACCCTTACCCAAACCCAAACTCTAAACCTAAATCTAATCGGAACCCTAACCCTAACCCTAATCCTTACCCTAACCCTAACCATAACCCTAATCCAACACCTCACCCTAACCCTAACTCTAACCCAAACCCTAACCTAACCCTAACTCTAAACCAAACCCAAACCCTAACCCTAACCCTAACTCTAACCCAAACCCCAATGTAAGCCTAAACCTAACCCTAACTCAAACCCTAACTCTAACACTAACCCAAACCCTAACACTAACCCTAACCCAAATCTTAACCCAAATAATAACCCTAATCCTAACCCTAACCCTAACCCTCATCCTTATCCTAACCCTAACCCTAACCCTAACCCTAACCCTAACCCTAACCCTAAACCTAAGTCTAACCCTAACCCTAACCCTAACCCTCACCCAAAACCTAACCCTAACCCTAACCCTAACCATAATCTTAACACTAACCCTAACCCTAACACTAACCCAGATTCAAACCTAACCCTAACCCAAACCCTAACCCTAACCCTAACCCTAA
>JAJHUQ010000033.1:14602500-14607500 GCA_035773235.1 Eospalax fontanierii
AATGCTAAACCTAACCATAACCCTAACTCTAACCCTAACCCTAACCCTAACCCAAACCCTAACCCTAACCCTAACCCTAACCCTAACCCTAACCCAAACCGTAACCCTAACCCTAATCCTAGCCCTAATGCTAACCCTAAACCTAACCCTAACACTAACCCTAGTCTTAACCCTAACCCTAACCCAAACCCTAACAAAAACCCTAACCCTAACCCTAAACCTATATCAAAAACTAAAACTAACCCTAACCCTAACCCGATCCTGAACCCTAATCCTAACCCTATCCCTAACTGAAACACTAATCCTAACCCCAACCCCAACCCTAATGCTAACCCTAAACCTAATTCCAACTCAAACCCTAACCCTAACCCTAAACCTAACCCAAAACATAACCCAAACCGAAACCTTAACCTTAAACCTAACCCTAACCCTAAACCCTAACCCTAACACTTACCCTAACCATAACCCAAACCTAAAACCAAACCCTAACCCTAATCCTAACCCTAACCCTAGCCCTGAACCTAGTCCTAACCCTAACCCTAACCCTAACCCTAAACCTAACCTTAACCCTTACCCAAACCCAAACTCTAAACCTAACTCTAATCGGAACCCTAACCCTAACCCTAATCCTAACCCTAACCCTAACCATAACCCTAATCCTAGTCCTAACCCTAACCCTAACCCTAACCCAAACCCTAACCCTAACCCTAACCCTAACCCAAACCTTAACCCTAACCCTAACCCTAACCCTAACCGAAACCCTAACTGAAACACTTATCCTAAATCTAACCCTAACCCTCATGCTAACCCTAAACCTAATTCAAACTCAAACCCTAACCCTAATCCTAACCTTAACCCTAACCCTAACCCTAACCCTAACCCTAACCCTAAACCTAACCCAAAACATAAGCCAAACCGAAAACCTAACCCTAACCCTAACCGTAACCCTAATCCTAACCCTAACCCTAACCCTAATCCTAGTCCTAACCCTAACCCTAACCTTAACCCTTACCCAAACCCAAACTCTAAACCTAACTCTAATCGGAACCCTAACCCTAACCCTAATCCTAACCCTAACCCTAACCATAACCCTAATCCAACACCTCACCCTAACCCTAACTCTAACCTAAACCCTAACCTAACCCTAACACTAAACCAAACCCAAACCCTAACCCTAACCCTAACTGTAACCCAAACCCTAACCTAACCCAAACCCAAACCGTAATCTTAACACAAACCCTAACCCTAACCCTAACCCTAACCCTCACCCAAACCCTAACCCTAACCATAACCCTAAACTAAACCATAAACCCAACCCTAACCCTAACCCTAACCCTAACCCAAACCCTAACCCTAAACCTAATCCTAACCCTAAACCTAACCCTATCACTAACCCTAT
This sequence comes from Eospalax fontanierii, assembly GCA_035773235.1. Lineage (NCBI taxonomy): Eukaryota > Metazoa > Chordata > Mammalia > Rodentia > Spalacidae > Eospalax > Eospalax fontanierii. The sequence continues at coordinate 14,603,900 of JAJHUQ010000033.1, forward strand.
TCCTAACCCTAACCCTAACCCAAACCCTAACACTAACCCTAACCTTAACCCTAACCCTAAATCAAACCCTAACCCTAACCCTAAACCTAACCCGTACCCAAACCCTAACCCTAACACTAAACCTAACTGAAACACTAATCCTAAACCTAACCCTAACCCTAATGCTAACCCTAAACCTAATTCAAACTAAAACCATAACCCTATTCCTAACCCGAACCCAGACCCTAAACCTAACCCAAAACATAACCCAAACCGAAACCCTAACCCTAACCGTAACCCTAACCCTAACCCTAAACCCTAACCCTAACACTAACCCTAACCATAACCCAAACCTAAACCCAAACCCTAACGCTAATCCTAACCCTAATGCTAACCCTAAACCTAACCCTAACACTAACCCTACTCCTAACCGTAACCCTAACCCAAACCCTAACACTAACCCTAACCCTAATCTTAACCCTAAATCAAACACTAACAATAACCCTAACCCGAACCCAAACCCTAACCCTAACCCTAACCCTAACTGAAACACTTATCCTAAACCTAACCCTTACCCTAATGCTAACCCTTACCCTAATCCTAACCCAACCCAAACCCTAACCCTACCCTAAAACTAACCCCAAACATAACCAAAACCGAAACCGTAACCCTAACCCTAACCCTAACCCTAATCCTAACCCTAACCATAACCCTAACCCTAACCGTAACCCTAACCCTAAACCAACCCCTAACCCTCACCATAACTCTAACCCAAATCCGACTCTAACCCTAACCCTAACCCAAATCCTAACCCGAACCCTAACCCTAACCCTAACCCAAACCCTAACCCAAACCCAAACCCTAACCCTAACCCTAAAGCTAACCCTAACCATAACCCTAACCCTAACCCTAATGCTAAACCTAACCATAACCCTAACTCTAACCCTAACCCTAACCCTAACCCAAACCCTAACCCTAACCCTAACCCTAACCCTATCCCTAACCCTAACCCTAACCCAAACCATAACCCTAACCCTAATCCTAGCCCTAATGCTAACCCTAAACCTAACCCTAACACTAACCCTAGTCTTAACCCTAACCCTAACCCAAACCCTAACAAAAACCCTAACCCTAACCCTAACCCTAAATCAAAACCTAAACCTAACCCTAACCCTAACCCGAACTCAAACCCTAACCCTAACCCTAACCCTAACTGAAACACTAATCCTAACCCTAACCCTAATCCTAATGCTAACCCTAAACCTAATTCCAACTCAAACCCTAACCCTAACCCTAAACCTAACCCAAAACATAACCCAAACCGAAACCATAACCTTAAACCTAACCCTAACCCAAAACCCTAACCCTAACACTTACCCTAACCATAACCCAAACCTAAAACCAAACCCTAACCCTAATCCTAACCCTAACCCTAGCCCTAATCCTAGTCCTAACCCTAACCCTAACCCTAACCCTAAACCTAACCTTAACCCTTACCCAAACCCAAACTCTAAACCTAACACTAATCGGAACCCTAACCCTAACCCTAATCCTAACCCTAACCCTAACCATAACCCTAATCCTAGTCCTAACCCTAACCCTAACCCTAACCCAAACCCTAACCCTAACCCTAACCCTAACCCAAACCTTAACCCTAACCCTAACCCTAACCCTAACCGAAACCCTAACTGAAACACTTATCCTAAATCTAACCCTAACCCTCATGCTAACCCTAAACCTAATTCAAACTCAAACCCTAACCCTAATCCTAACCTTAACCCTAACCCTAACCCTAACCCTAACCCTAACCCTAAACCTAACCCAAAACATAACCCAAACCGAAAACCTAACCCTAACCCTAACCGTAACCCTAATCCTAACCCTAACCCTAACCCTAATCCTAGTCCTAACCCTAACCCTAACCTTAACCCTTACCCAAACCCAAACTCTAAACCTAACTCTAATCGGAACCCTAACCCTAACCCTAATCCTAACCCTAACCCTAACCATAACCCTAATCCAACACCTCACCCTAACCCTAACTCTAACCTAAACCCTAACCTAACCCTAACACTAAACCAAACCCAAACCCTAACCCTAACCCTAACTGTAACCCAAACCCTAACCTAACCCAAACCCAAACCGTAATCTTAACACAAACCCTAACCCTAACCCTAACCCTAACCCTCACCCAAACCCTAACCCTAACCATAACCCTAAACTAAACCATAAACCCAACCCTAACCCTAACCCTAACCCTAACCCAAACCCTAACCCTAAACCTAATCCTAACCCTAAACCTAACCCTATCACTAACCCTATTCCTAACCCTAACCCTAACCCAAACCCTAACACTAACCCTAACCTTAACCCTAACCCTAAATCAAACCCTAACCCTAACCCTAAACCTAACCCGTACCCAAACCCTAACCCTAACACTAAACCTAACTGAAACACTAATCCTAAACCTAACCCTAACCCTAATGCTAACCCTAAACCTAATTCAAACTAAAACCATAACCCTATTCCTAACCCGAACCCAAACCCTAAACCTAACCCAAAACATAACCCAAACCGAAACCCTAACCATAACCGTAACCCTAACCCTAACCCTAAACCCTAATCCTAACACTAACGCTAACCATAACCCAAACCTAAACCCAAACCCTAACGCTAATCCTAACCCTAATGCTAACCCTAAACCTAACCCTAACACTAACCCTACTCCTAACCGTAACCCTAACCCAAACCCTAACACTAACCCTAACCCTAATCTTAACCCTAAATCAAACACTAACAATAACCCTAACCCGAACCCAAACCCTAACCCTAACCCTAACCCTAACTGAAACACTTATCCTAAACCTAACCCTAACCCTAATGCTAACCCTAACCCTAATCCTAACCCAACCCAAACCCTAACCCTACCCTAAAACTAACCCAAAACATAACCAAAACCGAAACCGTAACCCTAACCCTAACCCTAACCCTAATCCTAACCCTAACCATAACCCTAACCCTAACCGTAACCCTAACCCTAAACCAACCCCTAACCCTCACCATAACTCTAACCCAAATCCGACTCTAACCCTAACCCTAACCCAAATCCTAACCCGAACCCTAACCCTAACCCTAACCCAAACCCTAACCCAAACCCAAACCCTAACCCTAACCCTAAAGCTAACCCTAACCATAACCCTAACCCTAACCCTAATGCTAAACCTAACCATAACCCTAACTCTAACCCTAACCCTAACCCTAACCCAAACCCTAACCCTAACCCTAACCCTAACCCTATCCCTAACCCTAACCCTAACCCAAACCATAACCCTAACCCTAATCCTAGCCCTAATGCTAACCCTAAACCTAACCCTAACACTAACCCTAGTCTTAACCCTAACCCTAACCCAAACCCTAACAAAAACCCTAACCCTAACCCTAACCCTAAATCAAAACCTAAACCTAACCCTAACCCTAACCCGAACTCAAACCCTAACCCTAACCCTAACCCTAACTGAAACACTAATCCTAACCCTAACCCTAATCCTAATGCTAACCCTAAACCTAATTCCAACTCAAACCCTAACCCTAACCCTAAACCTAACCCAAAACATAACCCAAA
>JAJHUQ010000033.1:14615000-14622500 GCA_035773235.1 Eospalax fontanierii
AACCCTACCCAAACCCTAACACTAACCCTAACCCTAACCCTAACCCTAACCGTATATGAAACCCTAACCCTAACCCTAACCCGAAACCAAACCCTAACCCTAACCCTAACCCTAACTGAAACACTAATCCTAAACCTAACCCTAACCCTAATGCTAACCCTAAACCTAATTCAAACTCAAACCCTAACCCTAATCCTAACCCGAACCCAAACCCTAACCCAAACCCTAAACCTAACCCAAAACATAACCAAAACCGAAACCCTAACCCTAACCCTAACCCAAAAACTAAACCTAACTCTACCACTTACCGTAAACATAACGCAAACCTGAATCCAAACCCTAACCATAATCCTAGCCCTAACCCTAACCCTAATCCAAGTCCTAACCCTAACCCTAACCCTAACCCTAACCCTAACCTTAACCCTTACAAAACCCAAACTCTAAACCTAACTCTAATCGGAACCCTAACCCTAACCCTAATCCTAACCCTAACCCTAACCATAACACTAATCCAACACCTCACCCTAACACTAACTCTAACCCAAACCCAAACCTAACCCTAACTCTAAACCAAACCCAAACCTAACCCTAACCCTAACTCTAACCCAAACCGTAACCTAACCCTATACCTAACCCTAACTCAAACCCTAACTCTAACACTAACCCAAACCCTAACCCTAAACCTAACCCAAACCATAACCCAAATAATAACACTAATCCTAACCCTAACCCTAACCCCCATCCTTATCCTAACCCTAACCCTAACCCTAACCTTAACCCTAACCCTAATTCTAACCCTAACCCTAACCAGACCCTAACCCTAACCCTAACCCTAACCCAAACCCTAACACTAACCTTAACCCTAACCCTAACCCAAACCCTAACCCTAACGCTAACCCTAACCCTAATGCTAACCCTAAACCTAACCCTAACACTAACCCTACTCCTAACCGTAACCCTAAACCAAACCCTAACACTAACCCTAACCCTAACCTTAACCCTAAATCAAACCCTAACCCTAACCCTAACCCGAACCCAAACCCTAATCCTAACCCTAACCCTAACTGAAACACTTATCCTAAACCTAACCCTAACCCTAATGCTAACCCTAAACCTAATTCAAACTCAAACCCTAACCCTAAACCTAACCCAACCCAAACCCTAACCCTAACCCTAAAACTAACCCAAAACATAACCAAAACCGAAACCGTAACCCTAACCCTAACCCTAACCCTAATCCTAACCCTAACCATAACCCTAACCCTAACCGTAACCTTAACCCTAAACCAACCCCTAACCCTCACCATAACTCCAACCCAAATCCGACTCTAACCCTAACCCTAACCCAAATCCTAATCCGAACCCTAACCCTAACCCTAACCCAAACCCTAACCCAAACCCAAACCCTAAACCTAACCCTAAAGCTAAACCTAACCATAACCCTAACCCTAACCCTAATGCTAAACCTAACCATAACCCTAACTCTAACCCTAACCCTAACCCTAACCCAAACCCTAACCCTAACCCTAACCCTAACCCTAACCCTAACCCAAACCGTAACCCTAACCCTAATCCTAGCCCTAATGCTAACCCTAAACCTAACCCTAACTCTAACCCTAGTCTTAACCCTAACCCTAACCCAAACCCTAACAAAAACCCTAACCCTAACCCTAAACCTAAATCAAAACCTAAACCTAACCCTAACCCTAACCCGAACCCAAACCCTAACCCTAACCGTAACCCTAACTGAAACACTAATCCTAACCCCAACCCCAACCCTAATGCTAACCCTAAACCTAATTCCAACTCAAACCCTAACCCTAACCCTAAACCTAACCCAAAACATAACCAAAACCGAAACCTTAACCTTAAACCTAACCCTAACCCTAAACCCTAACCCTAACACTTACCCTAACCATAACCCAAACCTAAAACCAAACCCTAACCCTAATCCTAACCCTAACCCTAGCCCTGAACCTAGTCCTAACCCTAACCCTAACCCTAACCCTAAACCTAACCTTAACCCTTACCCAAACCCAAACTCTAAACCTAACTCTAATCGGAACCCTAACCCTAACCCTAATCCTAACCCTAACCCTAACCATAACCCTAATCCTAGTCCTAACCCTAACCCTAACCCTAACCCAAACCCTAACCCTAACCCTAACCCTAACCCAAACCTTAACCCTAACCCTAACCCTAACCCTAACCGAAACCCTAACTGAAACACTTATCCTAAATCTAACCCTAACCCTCATGCTAACCCTAAACCTAATTCAAACTCAAACCCTAACCCTAATCCTAACCTTAACCCTAACCCTAACCCTAACCCTAACCCTAACCCTAACCCTAAACCTAACCCAAAACATAAGCCAAACCGAAAACCTAACCCTAACCCTAACCGTAACCCTAATCCTAACCCTAACCCTAACCCTAATCCTAGTCCTAACCCTAACCCTAACCTTAACCCTTACCCAAACCCAAACTCTAAACCTAACTCTAATCGGAACCCTAACCCTAACCCTAATCCTAACCCAAACCCTAACCATAACCCTAATCCAACACCTCACCCTAACCCTAACTCTAACCTAAACCCTAACCTAACCCTAACACTAAACCAAACCCAAACCCTAACCCTAACCCTAACTGTAACCCAAACCCTAACCTAACCCAAACCCAAACCGTAATCTTAACACAAACCCTAACCCTAACCCTAACCCTAAACCTCACCCAAACCCTAACCCTAACCATAACCCTAAACTAAACCATAAACCCAACCCTAACCCTAACCCTAACCCTAACCCAAACCCTAACCGTAAACCTAATCCTAACCCTAAACCTAACCCTATCACTAACCCTATTCCTAACCCTAACCCTAACCCAAACCCTAACACTAACCCTAACCTTAACCCTAACCCTAAATCAAACCCTAACCCTAACCCTAAACCTAACCCGTACCCAAACCCTAACCCTAACACTAAACCTAACTGAAACACTAATCCTAAACCTAACCCTAACCCTAATGCTAACCCTAAACCTAATTCAAACTAAAACCATAACCCTATTCCTAACCCGAACCCAAACCCTAAACCTAACCCAAAACATAACCCAAACCGAAACCCTAACCCTAACCGTAACCCTAACCCTAACCCTAAACCCTAACCCTAACACTAACCCTAACCATAACCCAAACCTAAACCCAAACCCTAACCCTAAAACTAACACTAACCCTAACCCTAACCCTAATCCTAGTCCTAAACCTAACCCTAACCCTAACCCTAACCCTAACCCTAACCCTAACCTTAACCCTTACCCAAACCCAAACTCTAAACCTAAATCTAATCGGAACCCTAACCCTAACCCTAATCCTTACCCTAACCCTAACCATAACCCTAATCCAACACCTCACCCTAACCCTAACTCTAACCCAAACCCTAACCTAACCCTAACTCTAAACCAAACCCAAAACCTAACCCTAACCCTAACTCTAACCCAAACCCCAATGTAAGCCTAAACCTAACCCTAACTCAAACCCTAACTCTAACACTAACCCAAACCCTAACACTAACCCTAACCCAAATCTTAACCCAAATAATAACCCTAATCCTAACCCTAACCCTAACCCTAACCCTCATCCTTATCCTAACCCTAACCCTAACCCTAACCCTAACCCTAACCCTAAACCTAAGTCTAACCCTAACCCTAACCCTAACCCTCACCCAAAACCTAACCCTAACCCTAACCCTAACCATAATCTTAACACTAACCCTAACCCTAACACTAACCCAGATTCAAACCTAACCCTAACCCAAACCCTAACCCTAACCCTAACCCTAACCCAAAACCTAACCCTAACCCTAATCCTAACCATAATGCTAACCCTAAACCAAACTCAAACCCAACCCCTAACCCTAAGCCTAACCCCAACCCTAACCCTAAACCAAACCCTAACCCTAACCTTAACCCTAACCCTAATCCTAACCCAAACCCAAACCCTAACACGAAACCTAAGCCTAATCCACACCGAAACCGAAACAATAACCCTAAACGTAAACCTAACCCTAACCCTAACCCAAACCCAAACACTAACCCTAAACGTAACCTTAATCCAAACCCTAAACCTAACCCTAACCCAAACACAAACCCTAATCTTAACACAAACCCTAACTCTAATCCTAACCCTAACCCTAACCCAAACCCTAACCCTAACCCTCATCCTTATCTTAACCCTAACCCTAACCCTAACCCTAACCCTAAACCTAAGTCTAACCCTAACCCTAACCCTAACCCTCACCCAAAACCTAACCCTAACCCTAACCCTAACCATAATCTTAACACTAACCCTAACCCTAACACTAACCCAGATTCAAACCTAACCCTAACCCAAACCCTAACCCTAACCCTAACCCTAACCCAAAACCTAACCCTAACACTAATCCTAACCATAATGCTAACCCTAAACCTAACTCAAACTCAAACCCTAACCCTAAGCCTAACCCCAACCCTAACCCTAAACCAAACCCTAACCCTAACCTTAACCCTAACCCTAATCCTAACCCAAACCCAAACCCTAACACGAAACCTAAGCCTAATCCACACCGAAACCGAAACAATAACCCTAAACGTAAACCTAACCCTAACCCTAACCCAAACCCAAACCCTAACCCTAAACGTAACCTTAATCCAAACCCTAAACCTAACCCTAACCCAAACACAAACCCTAATCTTAACACAAACCCTAACATTAATCCTAACCCTAACCCTAACCCAAACCCTAACCCTAACCCTAACCCTAACCCAAACCCTAACCCTAACACTAAAACTTACTCTAGCCCTAACCCAAATCCTAAACCTAACCCTAATCCTAACCCTAATGCTAACCCTAAACCTAACCCTAACACTAACCCTAGGCCTAACCCTAACCCTACCCAAACCCTAACACTAACCCTAACCCTAACCCTAACCCTAACCGTATATCAAACCCTAACCCTAACCCTAACCCGAACCCAAACCCTAACCCTAACCCTAACCCTAACTGAAACACTAATCCTAAACCTAACCCTAACCCTAATGCTAACCCTAAACCTAATTCAAACTCATCACCTAACCCTAATCCTAACCCGAACCCAAACCCTAACCCTAACCCTAAACCTAACCCAAAACATAACCAAAACCGAAACCCTAACCCTAACCCTAACCCTAACCCTAACACTTAGCCTAAACATAACCCAAACCTAAATCCAAACCCTAACCATAATCCTAACCCTAACCCTAACCCTAATCCAAGTCCTAACCCTAACCCAAACCCTAACCCTAACCCTAAACTTAACCCTTACAAAACCCAAACTCTAAACCTAACTCTAATCGGAACCCTAACCCTAACTCTAATCCTAACCCTAACCCTAACCATAACACTAATCCAACACCTCACCCTAACACTAACTCTAACCAATACCCAAACCTAACCCTAACACTAAACCAAACCCAAACCTAACCCTAACCCTAACTCTAACCCAAACCGTAACCTAACCCTATACCTAACCCTAACTCAAACCCTAACTCTAACACTAACCCAAACCCTAACCCTAACCCTAACCCAAACCATAACCCAAATAATAACACTAATCCTAACCATAACCCTAACCCTCATCCTTATCCTAACCCTAACCCTAACCCTAACCTTAACCCTAACCCTAATTCTAACCCTAACCCTAACCCTAACCCTAACCCTAACCCTAACCCAAACCCAAACCCTGATCTTAACACAAACCCTAACCCTAATCCTAACCCTAACCCTAACCAGACCCTGACCCTAACCCTAACCCTAACCCAAACCCTAACCCTAACCCTAACCCTAACCCTAACCCAAACCCTAACCCTAACGCTAATCCTAACCCTAATGCTAACCCTAAACCTAACCCTAACACTAACCCTACTCCTAACCGTAACCCTAACCCAAACCCTAACACTAACCCTAACCCTAATCTTAACCCTAAATCAAACACTAACAATAACCCTAACCCGAACCCAAACCCTAACCCTAACCCTAACCCTAACTGAAACACTTATCCTAAACCTAACCCTAACCCTAATGCTAACCCTAACCCTAATCCTAACCCCACCCTAACCCTTAACCCTACCCTAAAACTAACCCAAAACATAACCAAAACCGAAACCGTAACCCTAACACTAATCCTAACCCTAATGCTAACCCTAAACTTAACCCTAACACTAACCGTAACCCTAACCCTAAACCAACCCCTAACCCTCACCATAACTCTAACCCAAATCCGACTCTAACCCTAACCCTAACCCAAATCCTAACCCGAACCCTAACCCCAACCCTAAGCCAAACCCTAACCCAAACCCAAACCCTAACCCTAACCCTAAAGCTAACCCTAACCATAACCCTAACCCTAACCCTAATGCTAAACCTAACCATAACCCTAACTCTAACCCTAACCCTAACCCTAACCCAAACCCTAACCCTAACCCTAACCCTAACCCTATCCCTAACCCTAACCCTAACCCAAACCTTAACCCTAACCCTAATCCTAGCCCTAATGCTAACCCTTAACCTAACCCTAACACTAACCCTAGTCTTAACCCTAACCCTAACCCAAACCCTAACAAAAACCCTAACCCTAACCCTAACCCTAAATCAAAACCTAAACCTAACCCTAACCCTAACCCGAACTCAAACCCTAACCCTAACCCTAACCCTAACTGAAACACTAATCCTAACCCTAACCCTAATCCTAATGCTAACCCTAAACCTAATTCCAACTCAAACCCTAACCCTAACCCTAAACCTAACCCAAAACATAACCCAAACCGAAACCATAACCTTAAACCTAACCCTAACCCAAAACCCTAACCCTAACACTTACCCTAACCATAACCCAAACCTAAAACCAAACCCTAACCCTAATCCTAACCCTAACCCTAGCCTTAATCCTAGTCCTAACCCTAACCCTAACCCTAACCCTAAAACTAACCTTAACCCTTATCCAAACCCAAACTCTAAACCTAACTCTAATCGGAACCCTAACCCTAACCCTAATCCTAACCCTAACCCTAACCATAACCCTAATCCTAGTCCTAACCCTAACCCTAACCCTAACCCAAAACCTAACACTAACCCTAACCCTAACCCAAACCCTAACCCTAACCCTAACCCTAACCCAAACCCTAACTGAAACACTTATCCTAAATCTAACCCTAACCCTCATGCTAACCCTAAACCTAATTCAAACTCAAACCCTAACCCTAATCCTAACCTTAACCCTAACCCTAACCCTAACCCTAACCCTAAACCTAACCCAAAACATAACCCAAACCGAAAACCTAACCCTAACCCTAACCGTAACCCTAATCCTTACCCTAACCCTAACCCTAATCCTAGTCCTAACCCTAACCCTAACCCTAACCCTAACCCAAACCCTAACCCTAAACCTAATCCTAACCCTAATGCTAACCCTAAACCTAACCCTATCACTA
>JAJHUQ010000033.1:14630000-14645000 GCA_035773235.1 Eospalax fontanierii
ACCCTAACCCTAACCCAAACCCTAACCCTAACACTAAAACTAACCCTAGCCCTAACCCAAACCCTAAACCTAACCCTAATCCTAACCCTAATGCTAACCCTAAACCTAACCCTAACAGTAACCCTAGGCCTAAGCCTAACCCTACCCAAACCCTAACACTAACCCTAACCCTAACCCTAACCCTAACCGTAAATCAAACCCTAACCCTAACCCTAACCCGAACCCAAACCCTAACCCTAACCCTAACCCTAACTGAAACACTAATCCTAAACCTAACCCTAACCCTAATGCTAACCCTAAACCTAATTCAAACTCAAACCCTAACCCTAATTCTAAACCGAACCCAAACCCTAACCCTAACCCTAAACCTAACCCAAAACATAACCAAAACCGAAACCCTAACCCTAACCCTAACCCTAAGCCGAAACCCTAACCCTAACACTTACCCTAAACATAACCCAAACCTAAATCCAAACCCTAACCATAATCCTAACTCTAACTCTGACCATAAGACTAATCCAACACCTCAGCGTAACACTAACTCTAACCCAAACCCAAACCTAACCCTAACTCTAAACCAAACCCAAACCTAACCCTAACCCTAACTCTAACCCAAACCGTAACCTAACCCTATACCTAACCCTAACTCAAACCCTAACTCTAACACTAACCCAAATGCTAACCCTAACCCTAACCCAAACCATAACCCAAATAATAACACTAATCCTAACCCTAACCCTAACCCTAACCTTAACCCTAACCCTAATTCTAACCTTAACCCTAACCGTAACCCTAACCCAAACCCAAACCCTGATCTTAACACAAACCCTAACCCTAATCCTAACCCTAACCCTAATCAGACCCTAACCCTAACCCTAAACCTAACCCTAACCCAAACCCTAACACTAACCCTAAAACTAACCCTAACCCAAACCCTAACCCTAACGTGAATCGTAACCCTAATGCTAACCCTAAACCTAACCCTAACACTAAACCTACTCCTAACCGTAACCCTAACCCAAACCCTAACACTAACCCTAACCCTAACCTTAACCCTAAATCAAACCCTAACCCTAACCCTAACCCGAACCCAAACCCTAACCCTAAACCTAACCCTAACTGAAACACTTATACTAAACCTAACCCTAACCCTAATGCTAACCCTAAACCTAATTCAAACTCAAACCCTAACCCTAACCTTAACCCTAAATCAAACCCTAACCCTAACCCTAACCCGAACCCAAACCCTAACCCTAAACCTAACCCTAACTGAAACACTTATACTAAACCTAACCCTAACCCTAATGCTAACCCTAAACCTAATTCAAACTCAAACCCTAACCCTAATCCTAACCCAACCCAAACCCTAACCCTAACCCTAAAACTAACCCAAAACATAACTGAAACCGAAACCGTAACCCTAACCCTAACCCTAACCCTAATCCTAACCCAAACCATAACCCTAAACCTAACCGTAACCCTAACCCTAAACCAACCCCTAACCCTCACCATAACTCTAACCCAAATCCGACTCTAACCCTAACCCTAACCCAAATCCTAACCCGAACCCTAACCCTAATCCTAACCCAAAGCCTAACCCTAACCAAAACCCTAACCCAAACCCAAACCCTAACCCTAACCCTAAAGCTAACCCTAACCATAACACTAAACCTAACCCTAATGCTAAACCTAACCATAACCCTAACTCTAACCCTAACCCTAACCCTAACCCAAACCCTAACCCTAACTCTAACCCTAACCCTAACCCTAACCCAAACCGTAACCCTAACCCTAATACTAGCCCTAATGCTAACCCTAAACCTAACCCTAACACTAACCCTAGTCTTAACCTGAACCCTAACCCAAACCCTAACAAAAACCCTAACCCTAACCCTAACCCTAAATCAAAACCTAAACCTAACCCTAACCCTAACCCGAACCCAAATCCTAACCCTAACCCTAACCCTAACCCTAACTGAAACACTAATCCTAACCCTAACCCTAACCCTAATGCTAACCCTAAACCTAATTCCAACTCAAAACCTAACCCTAACCCTAAACCTAACCCAAAACATAACCCAAACCGAAACCATAACCTTAAACCTAAACCTAACCCTAAACCCTAACCCTAACACTTACCCTAACCATAACCCAAACCTAAAACCAAAACCTAACACTAATCCTAACCCTAACCCTAGCCCTAATCCTAGTCCTAACCCTAACCCGAACCCTAACCCTAAACCTAACCTTAACCCTTACACAAAACCAAACTCTAAACCTAACTCTAATCGGAACCCTAACCCTAACCCTAATCCTAACCCTAACCCTAACCATAACCCTAATCCTAGTCCTAACCCTAACCCTAACCCTAACCCAAAACCTAACCCTAACCCTAACCCTAACCCAAACCCTAACCCTAACCCTAACCCTAACCCTAACCCTAACTGAAACACTAATCCTAAACCTAACCCTAACCCTAATGCTAACCCTAAACCTAATTCAAACTCAAACCCTAACCCTAATTCTAAACCGAACCCAAACCCTAACCCTAACCCTAAACCTAACCCAAAACATAACCAAAACCGAAACCCTAACCCTAACCCTAACCCTAACCCGAAACCCTAACCCTAACACTTACCCTAAACATAACCCAAACCTAAATCCAAACCCTAACCATAATCCTAACCCTAACCCTAACCCTAATCCAAGTAATAACCCTAATCCTAACCCTAACCCTAACCTTAACCCTTACAAAACCCAAACTCTAAACCAACTCTAATCGGAACCCTAACCCTAACCCTAATCCTAACCCTAACCCTAACCATAACACTAATCCAACACCTCACCCTAACACTAACTCTAACCCAAACCCAAACCTAACCCTAACTCTACACCAAATCCACTCCTAACCCTAACCCTCACTCTAACCCAAACCGTAACCTAACCCTATACCTAACCTTAACTCAAACCCTAACTCTAACACTAACCCAAACGCTAACCCTAACCCTAACCCAAACCATAACCCAAATAATAACACTAATCCTAACCCTAACCCTAACCCTAACCTTAACCCTAACCCTAATTCTAACCTTAACCCTAACCGTAACCCTAACCCAAACCCAAACCCTGATCTTAACACAAACCCTAACCCTAATCCTAACCCTAACCCTAATCAGACCCTAACCCTAACCCTAAACCTAACCCTAACCCAAACCCTAACACTAACCCTAAAACTAACCCTAACCCAAACCCTAACCCTAACGTGAATCGTAACCCTAATGCTAACCCTAAACCTAACCCTAACACTAAACCTACTCCTAACCGTAACCCTAACCCAAACCCTAACACTAACCCTAACCCTAACCTTAACCCTAAATCAAACCCTAACCCTAACCCTAACCCGAACCCAAACCCTAACCCTAAACCTAACCCTAACTGAAACACTTATACTAAACCTAACCCTAACCCTAATGCTAACCCTAAACCTAATTCAAACCCAAACCCTAACCCTAACCTTAACCCTAAATCAAACCCTAACCCTAACCCTAACCCGAACCCAAACCCTAACCCTAAACCTAACCCTAACTGAAACACTTATACTAAACCTAACCCTAACCCTAATGCTAACCCTAAACCTAATTCAAACTCAAACCCTAACCCTAATCCTAACCCAACCCAAACCCTAACCCTAACCCTAAAACTAACCCAAAACATAACTGAAACCGAAACCGTAACCCTAACCCTAACCCTAACCCTAATCCTAACCCAAACCATAACCCTAAACCTAACCGTAACCCTAACCCTAAACCAACCCCTAACCCTCACCATAACTCTAACCCAAATCCGACTCTAACCCTAACCCTAACCCAAATCCTAACCCGAACCCTAACCCTAATCCTAACCCAAAGCCTAACCCTAACCAAAACCCTAACCCAAACCCAAACCCTAACCCTAACCCTAAAGCTAACCCTAACCATAACCCTAAACCTAACCCTAATGCTAAACCTAACCATAACCCTAACTCTAACCCTAACCCTAACCCTAACCCAAACCCTAACCCTAACTCTAACCCTAACCCTAACCCTAACCCAAACCGTAACCCTAACCCTAATACTAGCCCTAATGCTAACCCTAAACCTAACCCTAACACTAACCCTAGTCTTAACCTGAACCCTAACCCAAACCCTAACAAAAACCCTAACCCTAACCCTAACCCTAAATCAAAACCTAAACCTAACCCTAACCCTAACCCGAACCCAAATCCTAACCCTAACCCTAACCCTAACCCTAACTGAAACACTAATCCTAACCCTAACCCTAACCCTAATGCTAACCCTAAACCTAATTCCAACTCAAAACCTAACCCTAACCCTAAACCTAACCCAAAACATAACCCAAACCGAAACCATAACCTTAAACCTAAACCTAACCCTAAACCCTAACCCTAACACTTACCCTAACCATAACCCAAACCTAAAACCAAAACCTAACACTAATCCTAACCCTAACCCTAGCCCTAATCCTAGTCCTAACCCTAACCCGAACCCTAACCCTAAACCTAACCTTAACCCTTACACAAAACCAAACTCTAAACCTAACTCTAATCGGAACCCTAACCCTAACCCTAATCCTAACCCTAACCCTAACCATAACCCTAATCCTAGTCCTAACCCTAACCCTAACCCTAACCCAAAACCTAACCCTAACCCTAACCCTAACCCAAACCCTAACCCTAACCCTAACCCTAACCCTAACCCTAACTGAAACACTAATCCTAACCCTAACCCTAACCCTAATGCTAACCCTAAACCTAATTCAAACTCAAACCCTAACCCTAATTCTAAACCGAACCCAAACCCTAACCCTAACCCTAAACCTAACCCAAAACATAACCAAAACCGAAACCCTAACCCTAACCCTAACCCTAACCCGAAACCCTAACCCTAACACTTACCCTAAACATAACCCAAACCTAAATCCAAACCCTAACCATAATCCTAACCCTAACCCTAACCCTAATCCAAGTAATAACCCTAATCCTAACCCTAACCCTAACCTTAACCCTTACAAAACCCAAACTCTAAACCAACTCTAATCGGAACCCTAACCCTAACCCTAATCCTAACCCTAACCCTAACCATAACACTAATCCAACACCTCACCCTAACACTAACTCTAACCCAAACCCAAACCTAACCCTAACTCTAAACCAAACCCAAACCTAACCCTAACCCTAACTCTAACCCAAACCGTAACCTAACCCTATACCTAACCCTAACTCAAACCCTAACTCTAACACTAACCCAAACGCTAACCCTAACCCTAACCCAAACCATAACCCAAATAATAACACTAATCCTAACCCTAACCCTAACCCTAACCTTAACCCTAACCCTAATTCTAACCTTAACCCTAACCGTAACCCTAACCCAAACCCAAACCCTGATCTTAACACAAACCCTAACCCTAATCCTAACCCTAACCCTAATCAGACCCTAACCCTAACCCTAAACCTAACCCTAACCCAAACCCTAACACTAACCCTAAAACTAACCCTAACCCAAACCCTAACCCTAACGTGAATCGTAACCCTAATGCTAACCCTAAACCTAACCCTAACACTAAACCTACTCCTAACCGTAACCCTAACCCAAACCCTAACACTAACCCTAACCCTAACCTTAACCCTAAATCAAACCCTAACCCTAACCCTAACCCGAACCCAAACCCTAACCCTAAACCTAACCCTAACTGAAACACTTATACTAAACCTAACCCTAACCCTAATGCTAACCCTAAACCTAATTCAAACTCAAACCCTAACCCTAATCCTAACCCAACCCAAACCCTAACCCTAACCCTAAAACTAACCCAAAACATAACTGAAACCGAAACCGTAACCCTAACCCTAACCCTAACCCTAATCCTAACCCAAACCATAACCCTAAACCTAACCGTAACCCTAACCCTAAACCAACCCCTAACCCTCACCATAACTCTAACCCAAATCCGACTCTAACCCTAACCCTAACCCAAATCCTAACCCGAACCCTAACCCTAATCCTAACCCAAAGCCTAACCCTAACCAAAACCCTAACCCAAACCCAAACCCTAACCCTAACCCTAAAGCTAACCCTAACCATAACCCTAAACCTAACCCTAATGCTAAACCTAACCATAACCCTAACTCTAACCCTAACCCTAACCCTAACCCAAACCCTAACCCTAACCCTAACCCTAACCCTAACCCTAACCCAAACCGTAACCCTAACCCTAATACTAGCCCTAATGCTAACCCTAAACCTAACCCTAACACTAACCCTAGTCTTAACCTGAACCCTAACCCAAACCCTAACAAAAACCCTAACCCTAACCCTAACCCTAAATCAAAACCTAAACCTAACCCTAACCCTAACCCGAACCCAAATCCTAACCCTAACCCTAACCCTAACCCTAACTGAAACACTAATCCTAACCCTAACCCTAACCCTAATGCTAACCCTAAACCTAATTCCAACTCAAAACCTAACCCTAACCCTAAACCTAACCCAAAACATAACCCAAACCGAAACCATAACCTTAAACCTAAACCTAACCCTAAACCCTAACCCTAACACTTACCCTAACCATAACCCAAACCTAAAACCAAAACCTAACACTAATCCTAACCCTAACCCTAGCCCTAATCCTAGTCCTAACCCTAACCCTAACCCTAACCCTAAACCTAACCTTAACCCTTACACAAACCCAAACTCTAAACCTAACTCTAATCGGAACCCTAACCCTAACCCTAATCCTAACCCTAACCCTAACCATAACCCTAATCCTAGTCCTACCCTAACCCTAACCCTAACCCAAAACCTAACCCTAACCCTAACCCTAACCCAAACCCTAACCCGAACCCTAACCCTAACCCAAACCCTAACTGAAACACTTATCCTAAATCTAACCCTAACCCTCATGCTAACCCTAAACCTAATTCAAACTCAAACCCTAACCCTAATCCTAACCTTAACCCTAACCCTAACCCTAACCCTAACCCTAAACCTAACCCAAAACATAACCCAAACCGAAAACCTAACCTTAACCCTAACCGTAACCCTAATCCTAACCCTAACCCTAACCCTAATCCTAGTCCTAACCCTAACCCTAACCCTAACACTAACCTTAACCCTTACCCAAACCCAAACTCTAAACCTAACTCTTATCGGAACCCTAACCCTAACCCTAATCCTAACCCTAACCCTAACCATAACCCTAATCCAACACCTCACCCTAACCCTAACTCTAACCTAAACCCTAACCTAACCCTAACACTAAACCAAACCCAAACCCTAACCCTAACCCTAACTGTAACCCAAACCCTAACCTAACCCAAACCCAAACCCTAATCTTAACACAAACCCTAACCCTAACCCTAACCCTAACCCTCACCCAAACCCTAACCCTAACCATAACCCTAAACCAAACCATAAACCTAACCCTAAACCTAACCCTAACCCTAACCCAAACCCTAACTCTAAACCTAATCCTAACCCTAATACTAACCCTAAACCTAACCCTATCACTAACCCTATTCCTAACCCTAACCCTAACCCAAACCCTAACAGTAACCCTAACCTTAACCCTAACCATAAATCAAACCCTAACCCTAACCCTAAACCTAACCCGTACCCAAACCCTAACCCTAACACTAAGCCTAACTGAAACACTTATCCTAAATCTAACCCTAACCCTCATGCTAACCCTAAACCTAATTCAAACTCAAACCCTAACCCTAATCCTAACCTTAACCCTAACCCTAACCCTAACCCTAACCCTAAACCTAACCCAAAACATAACCCTAACCGAAAACCTAACCTTAACCCTAACCGTAACCCTAATCCTAACCCTAACCCTAACCCTAATCCTAGTCCTAACCCTAACCCTAACCCTAACCCTAACCTTAACCCTTACCCAAACCCAAACTCTAAACCTAACTCTAATCGGAACCCTAACCCTAACCCTAATCCTAACCCTAACCCTAACCATAACCCTAATCCAACACCTCACCCTAACCCTAACTCTAACCTAAACCCTAACCTAACCCTAACACTAAACCAAACCCAAACCCTAACCCTAACCCTAACTGTAACCCAAACCCTAACCTAACCCAAACCCAAACCCTAATCTTAACACAAACCCTAACCCTAACCCTAACCCTAACCCTCACCCAAACCCTAACCCTAACCATAACCCTAAACCAAACCATAAACCTAACCCTAAACCTAACCCTAACCCTAACCCAAACCCTAACTCTAAACCTAATCCTAACCCTAATGCTAACCCTAAACCTAACCCTATCACTAACCCTATTCCTAACCCTAACCCTAACCCAAACCCTAACAGTAACCCTAACCTTAACCCTAACCATAAATCAAACCCTAACCCTAACCCTAAACCTAACCCGTACCCAAACCCTAACCCTAACACTAAGCCTAACTGAAACACTAATCCTAAACCTAACCCCAACCCTAATGCTAACCCTAAACCTAATTCAAACTCAAACCATAACCCTATTCCTAACCCGAACCCAAACCCTAACCCTAACCCTAAACCTAACCCAAAACATAACCCAAACCAAAACCCTAACCCTAACCCTAACCCTAACCCAAACCCAAACCCTGATCTTAACACAAACCCTAACCCTAATCCTAACCCTAACCCTAACCAGACCCTAACCCTAACCCTAAACCTAACCCTAACCCAAACCCTAACCCTAACCCTAACCCTAACCCTAACCCAAACCCTAACCCTAACGCGAAACGTAACCCTAATGCTAACCCTAAACCTAACCCTAACACTAAACCTACTTCTAACCGTAACCCTAACCCAAACCCTAACACTAACCCTAACCCTAACCTTAACCCTAAATCAAACCCTAACCCTAACCCTAACCCGAACCCAAACCCTAACCCTAACCCTAACCCTAACTTAAACACTTATACTAAACCGAACCCTAACCCTAATGCTAACCCTAAACCTAATTCAAACTCAAACCCTAACCCTAATCCTAACCCAACCCAAACCCTAACCCTAACCCTAAAACTAACCAAAAACATAACCGAAACCGAAACCGTAACCCTAACCCTAACCCTAACCCTAACCCTAATCCTAACCCAAACCATAACCCTAACCCTAACCGTAACCCTAACCCTAAACCAACCCCTAACCCTCACCATAACTCTAACCCAAATCCGACTCTAACCCTAACCCTAACCCAAATCCTAACCCGAACCCTAACCCTAACCCTAACCCAAAGCCTAACCCTAACCCAAACCCTAACCCAAACCCAAACCCTAACCCTAACCCTAAAGCTAACCCTAACCATAACCCAACCCTAACCCTAATGCTAAACCTAACCATAACCCTAACTCTAACCCTAACCCTAACCCTAACCCAAACCCTAACCCTAACCCTAACCCTAACCCTAACCCTAAACCAAACCGTAA
The DNA here is from genome assembly GCA_035773235.1 of Eospalax fontanierii. Lineage (NCBI taxonomy): Eukaryota > Metazoa > Chordata > Mammalia > Rodentia > Spalacidae > Eospalax > Eospalax fontanierii. Next base: position 14,639,492 of record JAJHUQ010000033.1, read on the forward strand.
CCCTAACCCTAATACTAGCCCTAATGCTAACCCTAAACCTAACCCTAACACTAACCCTAGTCTTAACCCTAACCCTAACCCAAACCCTAACAAAAACCCTAACCCTAACCCTAACCCTAAATCAAAACCTAAACCTAACCCTAACCCTAACCCGAACCCAAACCCTAACCCTAACCCTAACCCTAACCCTAACTGAAACACTAATCCTAAACCTAACCCTAACCCTAATGCTAACCATAAACCTAATTGCAACTCAAACCCTAACCCTAACCCTAAACCTAACCCAAAACATAACCCAAACCGAAACCATAACCTTAAACCTAACCCTAACCCTAAACCCTAACCCTAACACTTACCCTAACCATAACCCAAACCTAAAACCAAAACCTAACCCTAATCCTAACCCTAACCCTAGCCCTAATCCTAGTCCTAACCCTAACCCTAACCCTAACCCTAAACCTAACCTTAACTCTTACCCAAACCCAAACTCTAAACCTAACTCTAATCGGAACCCTAACCCTAACCCTAATCCTAACCCTAAACCTAACCCAAACCCTAACCCTAAAACTAACCCTAAACTTAACCCAAACCCTAACCATAAACCTAAACCAAACCTAAACCCTAAACTTTACCCTAATCGTAACTCAAAACCTAACCCTAACCCAAATCCAAACCATAAACTTTACACTAACCCTAGCCCTAACACTAACCCAAATTCAAACCTAAGCCTAACCCTAACCCAAACCCTAACCCTAATCCTAACCCTAACCCTAACCCTAACCCTAACCCAAACCCGAACCCCAACCATAACCCTAACCCAAACCCTAACCCTAACCCTAACCCTAAACTAAACCCTAACCCTAACCTTAACCCTAAACCAAACCCTAACCCTAACCCTAACCCTAACATTAACCCTAACCGAAAACCTAAACCTAACCCTACTCCAAACCCTAACCCTAACCCTTACCCTTACCCAAACCCAAACCCTAAAACTAACCATAATCCAAACACTAACCCTAACCCTAATCCTAACCGTAACCCTAATCCTAACCGTAACCCTAACCCTAACCCAACCCCTAACCTTCACCATAACTCTAACCCAAATCCGACTCTAACCCTAACCCTAACCCAAATCCTAACCCGAACCCTAACACTAACCCTAACCCAAACCCTAACCTAACCCTAACTCTAAACCAAACCCAAACCCTAACCCTAACCCTATCTCTAACCCAAAGCTAAAACCTAACCCTAACCCTAACTCTAACCCTAACTCTAACACTAAACCAAACCCTAACCCTAACACTAACCCAAACCATAACCCAAATAATAACCCTAACCCTAATCCTAACCCTAACCCTAACCCTAACCCTAACCCTAACCCTAAACCTAACCCAAAACATAACCCAAACCGAAAACCTAACCTTAACCCTAACCGTAACCCTAATCCTAACCCTAACCCTAACCCTAATCCTAGTCCTAACCCTAACCCTAACCCTAACCCTAACCTTAACCCTTACCCAAACCCAAACTCTAAACCTAACTCTAATCGGAACCCTAACCCTAACCCTAATCCTAACCCTAACCCTAACCATAACCCTAATCCAACACCTCACCCTAACCCTAACTCTAACCTAAACCCTAACCTAACCCTAACACTAAACCAAACCCAAACCCTAACCCTAACCCTAACTGTAACCCAAACCCTAACCTAACCCAAACCCAAACCCTAATCTTAACACAAACCCTAACCCTAAACCTAACCCTAACCCTCACCCAAACCCTAACCCTAACCATAACCCTAAACCAAACCATAAACCTAACCCTAAACCTACCCCTCCCCCTATCCCAACCCCTAACTCTAAACCTAATCCTAACCCTAATGCTAACCCTAACCCTACCCCTAACCCTCACCCTAACCCTAACTCTAACCCTAACCCAAACCCTAACACTAACCCTAACCTTAACCCTCACCCTAAATCAAACCCTAGCCCTAACCCTAAACCTAGCCCGTACCCAAACCCTAACCCTAACACTAAGCCTAACTGAAACACTAATCCTAAACCTAACCATAACCCTAATGCTAACCCTAAACCTAATTCAAACTCAAACCATAACCCTATTCCTAACCCGAACCCAAACCCTAACCCTAACCCTAAACCTAACCCAAAACATAACCCAAACCGAAACCCTAACCCTAACCCTAAACCTAACCCTAAAACCTAACCCTAACACTAACCCTAACCATAACCCAAACCTAAACCCAAACCCTAACCCTAAACCTAACACTAACCCTAACCCTAATCCTAGTCCTAAACCTAACCCTAACCCAAACCCTAACCCTAACCCTAAACCTAACCCAAAACATAACCCAAACCGAAACCCTAACCCTAACCCTAACCCTAACCCAAACCCAAACCCTGATCTTAACACAAACCCTAACCCTAATCCTAACCCTAACCCTAACCAGACCCTAACCCTAACCCTAAACCTAACCCTAACCCAAACCCTAACCCTAACCCTAACCCTAACCCTAACCCAAACCCTAACCCTAACGCGAAACGTAACCCTAATGCTAACCCTAAACCTAACCCTAACACTAAACCTACTCCTAACCGTAACCCTAACCCAAACCCTAACACTAACCCTAACCCTAACCTTAACCCTAAATCAAACCCTAACCCTAACCCTAACCCGAACCCAAACCCTAACCCTAACCCTAACCCTAACTGAAACACTTATACTAAACCGAACCCTAACCCTAATGCTAACCCTAAACCTAATTCAAACTCAAACCCTAACCCTAATCCTAACCCAACCCAAACCCTAACCCTAACCCTAAAACTAACCCAAAACATAACCGAAACCGAAACCGTAACCCTAACCCTAACCCTAACCGTAATCCTAACCCAAACCATAACCCTAACCCTAACCGTAACCCTAACCCTAAACCAACCCCTAACCCTCACCATAACTCTAACCCAAATCCGTCTCTAACCCTAACCCTAACCCAAATCCTAACCCGAACCCCAACCCTAACCCAAACACAACCCCTAACCCTAACCCTAAAGCTAACCCTAACCATAACCCAACCCTAACCCTAATGCTAAAACTAACCATAACCCTAACTCTAACCCGAACCCTAACCCTAACCCAACCCCTAACCCTAACCCTAACCCTAACCCAAACCCTAAACCAAACCGTAACCCTAACCCTAATACTAGCCCTAATGCTAACCCTAAACCTAACCCTAACACTAACCCTAGTCTTAACCCTAACCCTAACCCAAACCCTAACAAAAACCCTAACCCTAACCCTAACCCTAAATCAAAACCTAAACCTAACCCTAACCCTAACCCGAACCCAAACCCTAACCCTAACCCTAACTCTAACCCTAACTGAAACACTAATCCTAAACCTAACCCTAACCCTAATGCTAACCCTAAACCTAATTCCAACTCAAACCCTAACCCTAACCCTAAACCTAACCCAAAACATAACCCAAACCGAAACCATAACCTTAAACCTAACCCTAACCCTAAACCCTAACCCTAACACTTACCCTAACCATAACCCAAACCTAAAACCAAAACCTAACCCTAATCCTAACCCTAACCCTAGCCCTAATCCTAGTCCTAACCCTAACCCTAACCCTAACCCTAAACCTAACCTTAACCCTTACCCAAACCCAAACTCTAAACCTAACTCTAATCGGAACCCTAAACCTAACCCTAATCCTAACCCTAAACCTAACCCAAACCCTAACCCTAAACCTAACCTTAAACTTAACCCAACCCCTAACCATAAACCTAACCCAAACCTAAACCCTAAACTTTACCCTAATCGTAACTCAAAACCTAACCCTAACCCAAATCCAAACCATAAACTTTACACTAACCCTAGCCCTAACACTAACCCAAATTCAAACCTAAGCCTAACCCTAACCCAAGCCCTAGCCCTAATCCTAACCCTAACCCTAACCCTAACCCTAACCCAAACCCGAACCCCAACCATAACCCTAACCCAAACCCTAACCCTAACCCTAACCCTAAACTAAACCCTAACCCTAACCTTAACCCTAAACCAAACCCTAACCCTAACCCTAACCCTAACATTAACCCTAACCGAAAACCTAAACCTAACCCTACTCCAAACCCTAACCCTAACCCTTACCCTTACCCAAACCCAAACCCTAAAACTAACCATAATCCAAACACTAACCCTAACCCTAATCCTAACCGTAACCCTAATCCTAACCGTAACCCTAACCCTAACCCAACCCCTAACCTTCACCATAACTCTAACCCAAATCCGACTCTAACCCTAACCCTAACCCAAATCCTAACCCGAACCCTAACACTAACCCTAACCCAAACCCTAACCTAACCCTAACTCTAAACCAAACCCAAACCCTAACCCTAACCCTATCTCTAACCCAAACCCTAACCTAACCCTAAACCTAACCCTAACTCAAACCCTAACTCTAACACTAACCCAAACCCTAACCCTAACACTAACCCAAACCATAACCCAAATAATAACCCTAACCCTAACCCTAACCCTAACCCTAACCCTAAACCTAACCGTAATCCTAACCTTAACCCTAAACCTAACCCTAACCCTAACCCTAAACCTAACCCAAAACATAACCCAAACCGAAAACCTAACCTTAACCCTAACCGTAACCCTAATCCTAACCCTAACCCTAACCCTAATCCTAGTCCTAACCCTAACCCTAACCCTAACCCTAACCTTAACCCTTACCCAAACCCAAACTCTAAACCTAACTCTAATCGGAACCCTAACCCTAACCCTAATCCTAACCCTAACCCTAACCATAACCCTAATCCAACACCTCACCCTAACCCTAACTCTAACCTAAACCCTAACCTAACCCTAACACTAAACCAAACCCAAACCCTAACCCTAACCCTAACTGTAACCCAAACCCTAACCTAACCCAAACCCAAACCCTAATCTTAACACAAACCCTAACCCTAACCCTAACCCTAACCCTCACCCAAACCCTAACCCTAACCATAACCCTAAACCAAACCATAAACCTAACCCTAAACCTAACCCTAACCCTAACCCAAACCCTAACTCTAAACCTAATCCTAACCCTAATGCTAACCCTAAACCTAACCCTAACCCTAACCCTAACCCTAACTCTAACCCTAACCCAAACCCTAACACTAACCCTAACCTTAACCCTAACCCTAAATCAAACCCTAACCCTAACCCTAAACGTAACCCGTACCCAAACCCTAACCCTAACACTAAGCCTAACTGAAACACTAATCCTAAACCTAACCATAACCCTAATGCTAACCCTAAACCTAATTCAAACTCAAACCATAACCCTATTCCTAACCCGAACCCAAACCCTAACCCTAACCCTAAACCTAACCCAAAACATAACCCAAACCGAAACCTAACCCTAACCCTAAACCTAACCCTAAAACCTAACCCTAACACTAACCCTAACCATAACCCAAACCTAAACCCAAAC
>JAJHUQ010000033.1:14650000-14662500 GCA_035773235.1 Eospalax fontanierii
TAACCCTAGCCCTAACACTAACCCAAATTCAAACCTAAGCCTAACCCTAACCCAAACCCTAACCCTAATCCTAACCCTAACCCTAACCCTAACCCACCCCCCGACCCCAACCACAACCCTAACCCAAACCCGAACCCTAACCCTGACCTAAACCCTAACCCTAACCTTAACCCTAAACCAAACCCTAACCCTAACCCTAACCCTAATATTAACCCTAACCGAAAACCTAAACCTAACCCTACTCCAAACCATAAACCTAACCCTTACCCTTACCCAAACCCAAACCCTAAAACTAACCCTAATCCAAACACTAACCCTAACCTTAATCCTAACCGTAACCCTAATCCTAACCGTAACCCTAACCCTAACCCAACCCCTAACCTTCACCATAACTCTAACCCAAATCCGACTCTAACCCTAACACTAACCCCAATCCTAAACCGAACCCTAACCCTAACCCTAACCCAAACCCTAACCCTAACCCAAACCCTAACCCAAACCCAAACCCTAACCCTAAACCTAACGCCAACCCTAACCATAACCCTAACCTTAACCCTAATGCTAAACCTAACCCTAACCCTAACCCTAACCCTAAACCTAACCAAACCTAAACCCTAACCCAAACCCTAATCCTAACAATAACCCTAACACTAACCCTAACCAAAAACCTAAACCCTAACCCTACTCCTAACGCTAACCCTAACCCTAACACAAACCCTAACCCTAAACGTAACCTTAACCCAAACCCAAACCCTAACCTTAACCCAAACCCAAACCCTAATCTTAACACAAACCCTATCCCTAATCCTAACCCTAACCGTAACCGTAACTCAAACGCTAACCCTAACCCTAACCCTAACCCAAACCTTAACCCTAAACCTAACCCTAACCCTAACCAAAACCCAAACCCTAACCTTAACCGTAATCCTAACCCTAATGCTAACCCTAAACCTAACCCTAACACTAACCCTAGCCTAACCCTAACCCTAACCCAAAACCTAACACTAAGCCTAACCCTAACCCTAACCCGAAATCAAACCCTAAACCTAACCCTAACCCTAACCCGAACCCAAACCCTAACCCTAACCCTAACCCTAACTGAAACACTAATCCTAAACCTAACCCTAACCCTAATGCTAACCATAAATCGAATTCCAATTCACACCCTAACCGTAACCGTAAACCTAACCCAAAATATACCCCAAACCGAAACCCTTACCCTAAAACTAACCCTAACACTAAACCCTAACCCTAACACTTACCCTAACCATAACCCAAACCTAAAACCAAACCCTAACCCTAATCCAAACCCTAATCCTAGTCCTAACCCTAACCCTAACCCTAACCCTAACCCTAAACCTAACCTTAACCCTTACCCAAACCCAAACTCTAAACCTAACTCTATTCGGAACCCTAACCCTAACCCTAATCCTAACCCTAACCCTAACCATAACCCTAATCCTAGTCCTAACCCTAACCCTAACCCTAACCCCAACCCTAAACCTAACCTTAACCCTTACCGAAACCCAAACTCTAAACCTAACTCTAATCGGAACCCTAATCCTAACCCTAATCCTAACCCTAACCCTAAACCTAACCCTAACCCTAACCCTAACCCTAATGCTAACCCTAAACCTAATTCCAATTCAAACCCTAACCCTAACCGTAAACCTAACCCAAAACATAACCCAAACCGAAACTCTTACCCTAAACCTAACCCTAACCCTAAACCCTAACCCTAACACTTACCCTAACCATAACCCAAACCTAAAACCAAACCCTAACCCTAATCCAAACCCTAATCCTAGTCCTAACCCTAACACTAAGCCTAACCCTAACCCTAAACCTAACCTTAACCCTTACCCAAACCCAAACTCTAAACCTAACACTATTCGGAACCCTAACCCTAACCCTAATCCTAACCCTAACCCTAACCATAACCCTAATCCTAGTCCTAACCCTAACCATAACCCTAACCCTAAACCTAAACCTAACCCTAACCCTTACCGAAACCCAAACTCTAAACCTAACTCTAATCGGAACCCTAACCCTAACCCTAATCCTAAACCTAACCCTAACCATAACCCTAATCCAACACCTCACCCTAACCCTAACTCTAACATTAACCCTAACCTAACCCTAACACTAAACCAAACCCAAACGCTAACCCTAACCCTAACTGTAACCCAAACCCTAACCTAACCCAAACCCAAACCCAATCTTAACACAAACCCTAACCCTAACCCTAACCCTAACCCTCACCCAAACCCTAACCCTAACCATAACCCTAAACCAAACCCTAAACCTAACCCTAACCCTAACCCTAACCCTAACCCAAACCCTAAACATAAACCTAATCCTAACCCTAATGCTAACCCTAAACCTAACCCTATCACTACCCCTATTCCTAACCCTAACCCTCACCCAAAACCTAACACTAACCCTAACCTTAACCCTAACCCTAAATCAAACCCTAACCCTAACACTAAACCTAACCCGTACCCAAACCCTAACCCTAACACTAAGCCTAACTGAAACACTAATCCTAAACCTAACCCTAACCCTAATGCTATCCCTAAACCTAATTCAAACTCAAACCCTAACCCTATTCCTAACCCGAACCCAAACCCTAACCCTAACCCTAACCCTAACAGAAACACTTATCCTAAACCTAACCCTAACCCTAATGCTAACCCTAAACCTAATTCCAATTCAAACCTTAACCCTAACCGTAAACCTAACCCAAAACATAACCCAAACCGAAACCCTTACCCTAAACCTAACCCTAACCCTAAACCCTAACCCTAACACTTACCCTAACCATAACCCAAACCTAAAACCAAACCCTAACCCTAATCCAAACCCTAATCCTAGTCCTAACCCTAACCCTAACCCTAACCCTAACCCTAAACCTAACCTTAACCCTTACCCAAACCCAAACTCTAAACCTAACTCTATTCGGAACCCTAACCCTAACCCTAATCCTAACCCTAACCCTAACCATAACCCTAATCCTAGTCCTAACCCTAACCCTAACCCTAACCCTAAACCTAAACCTAACCTTAACCCTTACCGAAACCCAAACTCTAAACCTAACTCTAATCGGAACCCTAAACCTAACCCTAATCCTAACCCTAACCCTAACCCTAACCCTAACCCTAATGCTAACCCTAAACCTAATTCCAATTCAAACCCTAACCCTAACCGTAAACCTAACCCAAAACATAACCCAAACCGAAACTCTTACCCTAAACGTAACCCTAACCCTAAACCCTAACCCTAACACTTACCCTAACCATAACCCAAACCTAAAACCAAACCCTAACCCTAATCCAAACCCTAATCCTAGTCCTAACCCTAACACTAACCCTAACCCTAACCCTAAACCTAACCTTAACCCTTACCCAAACCCAAACTCTAAACCTAACACTATTCGGAACCCTAACCCTAACCCTAATCCTAACCCTAACCCTAACCATAACCCAAATCCTAGTCCTAACCCTAACCCTAACCCTAACCCTAACCCTAAACCTAACCTTAACCCTTACCAAAACCCAAACTCTAAACCTAACTCTAATCGGAACCCTAACCCTAACCCTAATCCTAAACCTAACCCTAACCATAACCCTAATCCAACACCTCACCCTAACCCTAACTCTAACCTAAACCCTAACCTAACCCTAACACTAAACCAAACCCAAACGCTAACCCTAACCCTAACTGTAACCCAAACCCTAACCTAACCCAAACCCAAACCCAATCTTAACACAAACCCTAACCCTAACCCTAACCCTCACCCAAACCCTAACCCTAACCATAACCCTAAACCAAACCCTACACCTAACCCTAACCCTAACCCTAACCCTAACCCAAACCCTAAACATAAACCTAATCCTAACCCTAGTGCTAACCCTAAACCTAACCCTATCACTAGCCCTATTCCTAACCCTAACCCTCACCCAAACCCTAACGCTAACCCTAACCTTAACCCTAACGCTAAAACAAACCCTAATCCTAACCCTAAACCTAACCCGTACCCAAACACTAACCCTAACACTAAGCCTAACTGAAACACTAATCCTAAACCTAACCCTAACCCTAATGCTAACCCTAAACCTAATTCAAACTCAAACCATAACCCTATTCCTAACCCGAACCCAAACCCTAACCCTAACCCTAAACCTAACCCAAAACATAACCCAAACCGAAACCCTAACCTTAACCCTAACCCTAACCCTAAACCCTAACCCTAACACTAACCCTAACCATAACCCAAACCTAAACCCAAACCCTAACCCTAAACCTAACACTAACCTTAACCCTAATCCTAGTCCTAAACCTAACCCTAACCCTAACCCTAATCCTAACGCTAACCTTAACCCTTACCCAAACCCAAACTCTAAACCTAACTCTAATCGGAACCTTAACCCTAACCCTAATCCTAACCCTAACCCTAACCATAACCCTAATCCAACACCTCACCCTAACCCTAACTCTAACCTAAACCCTAACATAACCCTAACTCTAAACCAAACCCAGACCTAACCCTAACCCTAACTCTAACCCAAACCCCAATGTAAGCCTAAACCTAACCCTAACTCAAACCCTAACTCTAACACTAACCCAAACCCTAACCCTAACCCTAACCCAAACCATAACCCAAATAGTAACCCTTATCCTAACCCTAACCCTAACCCTAACCCTAACCCTAACCCTAACCCTAACCCTAACCCTAACCCAAACCGTAACCCTAACCCTAATACTAGCCCTAATGCTAACCCTAAACCTAACCCTAACACTAACCCTAGTCTTAACCCGAACCCTAACCCAAACCCTAACAAAAACCCTAACCCTAACCCTAACCCTAAATCAAAACCTAAACCTAACCCAAACCCTAACCCGAACCCAAATCCAAACCCTAACCCTAACCCTAACCCTAACTGAAACACTAATCCTAACCCTAACCCTAACCCTAATGCTAACCCTAAACCTAATTCCAACTCAAACCCTAACCCTAACCCTAAACCTAACCCAAAACATAACCCAAACCGAAACCATAACCTTAAACCTAACCCTAACCCTAAACCCTAACCCTAACACTTACCCTAACCATAACCCAAAACTAAAACCAAAACCTAACACTAATCCTAACCCTAACCCTAGCCCTAATCCTAGTCCTAACCCTAACCCTAACCCTATCCCTAAACCTAACCTTAACCCTTACCCAAACCCAAACTCTAACCCTAACTCTAATCGGAACCCTAACCCTAACCCTAATCCTAACCCTAACCCTAACCATAACCCTAATCCTAGTCCTAACCCTAACCCTAACCCTAACCCAAAACCTAACCCTAACCCTAACCCTAACCCAAACCCTAACCCTAACCCTAACCCTAACCCTAACCCAAACCCTAACTGAAACACTTATCCTAAATCTAACCCTAACCCTCATGCTAAACCTAAACCTAATTCAAACTCAAACCCTAACCCTAATCCTAACCTTAACCCTAACCCTAACCCTAACCCTAACCCTAAACCTAACCCAAAACATAACCCAAACCGAAAACCTAACCTTAACCATAACCGTAACCCTAATCCTAACCCTAACCCTAACCCTAATCCTAGTCCTAACCCTAACCCTAACCCTAACCCTAACCTTAACCCTTACCCAAACCCAAACTCTAAACCTAACTCTAATCGGAACCCTAACCCTAACCCTAACCCTAACCCTAACCCTAACCATAACCCTAACCTCACCCTAACCCTAACTCTAACCTAAACCCTAACCCTAACTCTAACCTAAACCCTAACCTAACCCTAACACTAAACCAAACCCAAACCCTAACCCTAACCCTAACTGTAACCCAAACCCTAACCTAACCCAAACCCAAACCCTAATCTTAACATAAACCCTAACCCTAACCCTAACCCTAACCCTCACCCAAACCCTAACCCTAACCATAACCCTAAACCAAACCATAAACCTAACCCTAACCCTAACCCTAACCCAAACCCTAACCCTAAACCTAATCCTAACCCTAATGCTAACCCTAAACCTAACCCTATCACTAACACTATTCCTAACCCTAACCCTAACCCAAACCCTAACAGTAACCCTAACCTTAACCCTAACCATAAATCAAACCCTAACCCTAACCCTAAACATAACCCGTACCCAAACCCTAACCCTAACACTAAGCCTAACTGAAACACTAATCCTAAACCTAACCCTAACCTTAATGCTAACCCTAAACCTAATTCAAACTCAAACCATAACCCTATTCCTAACCCGAACCCCAACCCTAACCCTAACACTAAACCTAACCCAAAACATAACCCAAACCGAAACCCTAACCCTAACCCTAACCCTAAACCCAAACCCTAACCCTAACACTAACACTAACCCTAACCCTAATCCTAGTCCTAAATCTAACCCTAACCCAAACCCTAACCCTAACCCTAAACCTAACCCAAAACATAACCAAAACCGAAACCCTAACCGTAACCCTAACCCTAACCCAAACCCAAACCCTGATCTTAACACAAACCCTAACCCTAATCCTAACCCTAACCCTAACCAGACCCTAACCCTAACCCTAAACCTAACCCTAACCCAAACCCTAACCCTAACCCTAACCCTAACCCTAACCCAAACCCTAACCCTAACGCGAATCGTAACCCTAATGCTAACCCTAAACCTAACCCTAACACTAAACCTACTCCTAACCGTAACCCTAACCCAAACCCTAACACTAACCCTAACCCTAACCTTAACCCTAAATCAAACCCTAACCCTAACCCTAACCCGAACCCAAACCCTAACCCTAACCCTAACCCTAACTGAAACACTTATACTAAACCGAACCCTAACCCTAATGCTAATCCTAAACCTAATTCAAACTCAAACCCTAACCCTAATCCTAACCCAACCCAAACCCTAACCCTAACCCTAAAACTAACCCAAAATATAACCGAAACCGAAACCGTAACCCTAACCCTAACCCTAACCCTAATCCTAACCCAAACCATAACCCTAACCCTAACCGTAACCCTAACCCTAAACCAACCCCCAACCCTCATCATAACTCTAACCCAAATCCGACTCTAACCCTAACCCGAACCCAAATCCTAACCCGAACCCTAACCCTAACCCTAACCCAAAGCCTAACCCTAACCCAAACCCTAACCCAAACCCAAACCCTAACCCTAACCCTAAAGCTAACCCTAACCATAACCCTAACCCTAACCCTAATGCTAAACCTAACCATAACCCTAACTCTAACCCTAACCCTAACCCTAACCCAAACCCTAACCCTAACCCTAACCCTAACCCTAACCCTAACCCTAACCCAAACCGTAACTCTAACCCTAATACTAGCCCTAATGCTAACCCTAAACCTAACCCTAACACTAACCCTAGCCTTAACCCTAACCCTAACCCAAACCCTAACAAAAACCCTAACCCTAACCCTAACCCTAAATCAAAACCTAAACCTAACCCTAACCCTAACCCGAACCCAAACCCTAACCCTAACCCTAACCCTAACCCTAACTGAAACACTAATCCTAACCCTAACCCTAACCATAATGCTAACCCTAAACCTAATTCCAACTCAAACCCTAACCCTAACCCTAAACCTAACCCAAAACATAACCCAAACCGAAACCATAACCTTAAACCTAACCCTAACCCTAAACCCTAACCCTAACACTTACCCTAACCATAACCCAAACCTAAAACCAAAACCTAACCCTAATCCTAACCCTAACCCTAGCCCTAATCCTAGTCCTAACCCTAACCCTAACCCTAACCCTAAACCTAACCTTAACCCTTACCCAAACCCAAACTCTAAACCTAACTCTAATCGGAACCCTAACCCTAAACCTAATCCTAACCCTAAACCTAACCCAAACCCTAACCCTAAACCTAACCCTAAACTTAACCCAAACCCTAACCATAAACCTAACCCAAACCTAAACCCTAAACTTTACCCTAATCGTAACTCAAAACCTAACCCTAACCCAAATCCAAACCATAAACTTTACACTAACCCTAGCCCTAACACTAACCCAAATTCAAACCTAAGCCTAACCCTAACCCAAACCCTAACCCTAATCCTAACCCTAACCCTAACCCTAACCCTAACCCAAACCCGAACCCCAACCATAACCCTAACCCAAGCCCTAACCCTAACCCTACCCCTAAACTAAACCCTAACCCTAACCTTAACCCTAAACCAAACCCTAACCCTAACCCTAACCCTAACATTAACCCTAACCGAAAACCTAAACCTAACCCTACTCCAAACCCTAACCCTAACCCTTACCCTTACCCAAACCCAAACCCTAAAACTAACCCTAATCCAAACACTAAGCCTAACCCTAATCCTAACCGTAACCCTAATCCTAACCGTAACCCTAACCCTAACCCAACCCCTAACCTTCACCATAACTCTAACCCAAATCCGATTCTAACCCTAACCCTAACCCAAATCCTAACCCGAACCCTAACACTAACCCTAACCCAAACCCTAACCTAACCCTAACTCTATACCAAACCCAAACCCTAACCCTAACCCTATCTCTAACCCAAACCCTAACCTAACCCTAAACCTAACCCTAACTCAAACCCTAACTCTAACACTAACCCAAACCCTAACCCTAACACTAACCCAAACCATAACCCAAATAATAACCCTAACCCTAACCCTAACCCTAACCCTAACCCTAACCCTAATCCTAACCCTAACCCTAACCCTCATCCTTATTCTAACCCTAACCCTAACCCTAAACCTAACCCTAACACGAACGCAAACCCTAACCCTAACCCTAACCCTAACCCTATTCCTAACACTAACCCTAACCCTAACCCAAACCCTAAACCTAACACTAACCCAAACCTTAACCCAAACCCTAACCCTAACCCTAACCCTAACCCAAACCCTAACTGAAACACTTATCCTAAATCTAACCCTAACCCTAATGCTAACCCTAAACCTAATTCAAACTCAAACCCTAACCCTAACCCTAACCCTAATCCTAACTTTAACCCTAACCCTAACTCTAACCCTAACCCTAAACCTAACCCAAAACATAACCCAAACCGAAAACCTAACCCTAACCCTACACGTAACCCTAATCCTAACCCTAACCCTAACCCTAATCCTAGTCCTAACCCTAACCATAACCCTAATCCAACACCTCACCCTAACCCTAACTCTAACCCAAACCCTAACATATCCCTAACTCTAAACCAAACCCAAATCCTAACCCTAACCCTAACTCTAACCCAAACCCCAATGTAAGCCTAAACCTAACCCTAACTCAAACCCTAACTCTAACACTAACCCAAAACCTAACACTAACCCTAACCCAAATCTTAACCCAAATAATAACCCTAATCCTAACCCTAACCCTAACCCTCATCCTTATCCTAACCCTAACCCTAACCCAAACCCAAACCTAACCCTAACTCTAAACCAAACCCAAACCTAACCCTAACCCTAACTCTAACCCAAACCGTAACCTAACCCTATACCTAACCCTAACTCAAACCCTAACTCTAACACTAACCCAAACCCTAACCCTAAACCTAACCCAAACCATAACCCAAATAATAACACTAATCCTAACCCTAACCCTAACCCCCATCCTTATCCTAACCCTAACCCTAACCCTAACCTTAACCCTAACCCTAATTCTAACCCTAACCCTAACCAGACCCTAACCCTAACCCTAACCCTAACCCAAACCCTAACCCTAACCTTAACCCTAAACCTAACCCAAACGCTAACCCTAACGCTAATCCTAACCCTAATGCTAACCCTAAACCTAACCCTAACACTAACCCTACTCCTAACCGTAACCCTAAACCAAACCCTAACACTAACCCTAACCCTAACCTTAACCCTAAATCAAACCCTAACCCTAACCCTAACCCGAACCCAAACCCTAATCCTAACCCTAACCCTAACTGAAACACTTATCCTAAACCTAACCCTAACCCTAATGCTAACCCTAAACCTAATTCAAACTCAAACCCTAACCCTAAACCTAACCCAACCCAAACCCTAACCCTAACCCTAAAACTAACCCAAAACATAACCAAAACCGAAACCGTAACCCTAACCCTAACCCTAACCCTAATCCTAACCCTAACCATAACCCTAACCCTAACCGTAACCTTAACCCTAAACCAACCCCTAACCCTCACCATAACTCCAACCCAAATCCGACTCTAACCCTAACCCTAACCCAAATCCTAATCCGAACCCTAACCCTAACCCTAACCCAAACCCTAACCCAAACCCAAACCCTAAACCTAACCCTAAAGCTAAACCTATCCATAACCCTAACCCTAACCCTAATGCTAAACCTAACCATAACCCTAACTCTAACCCTAACCCTAACCCTAACCCAAACCCTAACCCTAACCCTAACCCTAACCCTAACCCTAACCCTAACCCAAACCGTAACCCTAACCCTAATCCTAGCCCTAATGCTAACCCTAAACCTAACCCTAACACTAACCCTAGTCTTAACCCTAACCCTAACCCAAACCCTAACAAAAACCCTAACCCTAACCCTAAACCTAAATCAAAACCTAAACTTAACCCTAACCCTAACCCGAACCCAAACCCTAACCCTAACCCTAACCCTAACTGAAACACTAATCCTAACCCCAACCCCAACCCTAATGCTAACCCTAAACCTAATTCCAACTCAAACCCTAACCCTAACCCTAAACCTAACCCAAAACATAACCCAAACCGAAACCTTAACCTTAAACCTAACCCTAACCCTAAACCCTAACCCTAACACTTACCCTAACCATAACCCAAAACTAAAACCAAACCCTAACCCTAATCCTAACCCTAACCCTAGCCCTGAACCTAGTCCTAACCCTAACCCTAACCCTATCCCTAACCCTAAACCTAACCTTAACCCTTACCCAAACCCAAACTCTAAACCTAACTCTAATCGGAACCCTAACACTAACCCTAATCCTAACCCTAACCCTAACCATAACCCTAATCCTAGTCCTAACCCTAACCCTAACCCTAACCCAAACCCTAACCCTAACCCTAACCCTAACCCAAACCTTAACCCTAACCCTAACCCTAACCCTAACCGAAACCCTAACTGAAACACTTATCCTAAATCTAACCCTAACCCTCATGCTAACCCTAAACCTAATTCAAACTCAAACCCTAACCCTAATCCTAACCTTAACCCTAACCCTAACCCTAACCCTAACCCTAACCCTAAACCTAACCCAAAACATAAGCCAAACCGAAAACCTAACCCTAACCCTAACCGTAACCCTAATCCTAAACCTAACCCTAACCCTAATCCTAGTCCTAACCCTAACCCTAACCTTAACCCTTACCCAAACCCAAACTCTAAACCTAACTCTAATCGGAACCCTAACCCTAACCCTAATCCTAACCCTAACCCTAACCATAACCCTAATCCAACACCTCACCCTAACCCTAACTCTAACCTAAACCCTAACCTAACCCTAACACTAAACCAAACCCAAACCCTAACCCTAACCCTAACTGTACCACAAACCCTAACCTAACCCAAACCCAAACCGTAATCTTAACACAAACCCTAACCCTAACCCTAACCCTAACCCTCACCCAAACCCTAACCCTAACCATAACCCTAAACTAAACCATAAACCCAACCCTAACCCTAACCCTAACCCTAACCCAAACCCTAACCCTAAACCTAATCCTAACCCTAAACCTAACCCTATCACTAACCCTATTCCTAACCCTAACCCTAACCCAAACCCTAACACTAACCCTAACCTTAACCCTAACCCTAAATCAAACCCTAACCCTAACCCTAAACCTAACCCGTACCCAAACCCTAACCCTAACACTAAACCTAACTGAAACACTAATCCTAAACCTAACCCTAACCCTAATGCTAACCCTAAACCTAATTCAAACTAAAACCATAACCCTATTCCTAACCCGAACCCAAACCCTAAACCTAACCCAAAACATAACCCAAACCGAAACCCTAACCCTAACCGTAACCCTAACCCTAACCCTAAACCCTAACCCTAACACTAACCCTAACCATAACCCAAACCTAAACCCAAACCCTAACCCTAAAACTAACACTAACCCTAACCCTAACCCTAATCCTAGTCCTAAACCTAACCCTAACCCTAACCCTAACCCTAACCCTAACCCTAACCTTAACCCTTACCCAAACCCAAACTCTAAACCTAAATCTAATCGGAACCCTAACCCTAACCCTAATCCTTACCCTAACCCTAACCATAACCCTAATCCAACACCTCACCCTAACCCTAACTCTAACCCAAACCCTAACCTAACCCTAACTCTAAACCAAACCCAAACCCTAACCCTAACCCTAACTCTAACCCAAACCCCAATGTAAGCCTAAACCTAACCCTAACTCAAACCCTAACTCTAACACTAACCCAAACCCTAACACTAACCCCAACCCAAATCTTA
>JAJHUQ010000033.1:14665000-14667500 GCA_035773235.1 Eospalax fontanierii
CAAAACCGAAACCGTAACCCTAACCCTAACCCTAACCCTAATCCTAACCCTAACCATAACCCTAACCCTAACCGTAACCCTAACCCTAAACCAACCCCTAACCCTCACCATAACTCTAACCCAAATCCGACTCTAACCCTAACCCTAACCCAAATCCTAACCCGAACCCTAACCCTAACCCTAACCCAAACCCTAACCCAAACCCAAACCCTAACCCTAACCCTAAAGCTAACCCTAACCATAACCCTAACCCTAACCCTAATGCTAAACCTAACCATAACCCTAACTCTAACCCTAACCCTAACCCTAACCCAAACCCTAACCCTAACCCTAACCCTAACCCTATCCCTAACCCTAACCCTAACCCAAACCATAACCCTAACCCTAATCCTAGCCCTAATGCTAACCCTAAACCTAACCCTAACACTAACCCTAGTCTTAACCCTAACCCTAACCCAAACCCTAACAAAAACCCTAACCCTAACCCTAACCCTAAATCAAAACCTAAACCTAACCCTAACCCTAACCCGAACTCAAACCCTAACCCTAACCCTAACCCTAACTGAAACACTAATCCTAACCCTAAACCTAATCCTAATGCTAACCCTAAACCTAATTCCAACTCAAACCCTAACCCTAACCCTAAACCTAACCCAAAACATAACCCAAACCGAAACCATAACCTTAAACCTAACCCTAACCCAAAACCCTAACCCTAACACTTACCCTAACCATAACCCAAACCTAAAACCAAACCCTAACCCTAATCCTAACCCTAACCCTAGCCCTAATCCTAGTCCTAACCCTAACCCTAACCCTAACCCTAAACCTAACCTTAACCCTTATCCAAACCCAAACTCTAAACCTAACTCTAATCGGAACCCTAACCCTAACCCTAAACCTAACCCTAACCCTAACCATAACCCTAATCCTAGTCCTAACCCTAACCCTAACCCTAACCCAAAACCTAACACTAACCCTAACCCTAACCCTAACCCAAACCCTAACCCTAACCCTAACCCTAACCCAAACCCTAACTGAAACACTTATCCTAAATCTAACCCTAACCCTCATGCTAACCCTAAACCTAATTCAAACTCAAACCCTAACCCTAATCCTAACCTTAACCCTAACCCTAACCCTAACCCTAACCCTAAACCTAACCCAAAACATAACCCAAACCGAAAACCTAACCCTAACCCTAACCGTAACCCTAATCCTTACCCTAACCCTAACCCTAATCCTAGTCCTAACCCTAACCCTAACCCTAACCCTAACCCAAACCCTAAGCCTAAACCTAATCCTAACCCTAATGCTAACCCTAAACCTAACCCTATCACTAACCCTATTCCTAACCCTAACCCTAACCCAAACCCTAACACTAACCCTAACCTTAACCCTAACCCTAAATCAAACCCTAAACCTAACCCTAAACCTAACCCGTACCCAAACCCTAACCCTAACACTAAGCCTAACTGAAACACTAATCCTAAACCTAACCCTAACCCTAATGCTAACCCTAAACCTAATTCAAACTCAAACCATAACCCTATTCCTAACCCGAACCGAAACCCTAACCCTAACCCTAAACCTAACCCAAAACATAACCCAAACCGAAACCCTAACACTAACCCTAACCCTAACCCTAAACCCTAACCCTAACACTAACCCTAACCATAACCCAAACCTAAACCCAAACCCTAACCCTAAACCTAACTCTAACCCTAACCCTAATCCTAGTCCTAAACCTAACCCTAACCCTAACCCTAACCCTAACCCTAACCTTAACCCTTACCCAAACCCAAACTCTAAACCTAACTCTAATCGGAACCCTAACCCTAAACCTAATCCTAACCCTAACCCTAACCATAACCCTAATCCAACACCTCACCCTAACCCTAACTCTAACCCAAACCCTAACCTAACCCTAACTCTAAACCAAACCCAAACCCTAACCCTAACCCTAACTCTAACCCAAACCCCAATGTAAGCCTAAACCTAATCCTAACTCAAACCCTAACTCTAACACTAACCCAAACCCTAACACTAACCCTAACCCAAATCTTAACCCAAATAATAACCCTAATCCTAACCCTAACCCTAACCCTCATCCTTATCCTAACCCTAACCCTAACCCTAACCCTAAACCTAAGTCTAACCCTAACCCTAACCCTAACCCTCACCCAAAACCTAACCCTCACCCTAACCCTAACCATAAACTTAACACTAACCATAACCCTAATACTAACCCAGATTCAAACCTAACACTAACCCAAACCCTAACCCTAACCCTAACCCTCACCCTAACCCAAAACCTAACCCTAACACTAATCCTAACCCTAATGCTAACCCTAAACCTAATTCAAATTCAAACCATAACCCACATCCTAACCCGAACCCCAAGCCTAAACCTAACCCTAAACCTAACCCAAAACATAACCCAAACCGAAACCCTAACACTAACCCTAACCCTACCCCTAAACCCAAACCCTAAACATAG
>JAJHUQ010000033.1:14680000-14687500 GCA_035773235.1 Eospalax fontanierii
CCTAACCCTAACCCAAACCCAAACCCTAATCTTAACACAAACCCTAACCCTAATCCTAACCCTAACCCTAACCCAAACCCTAACCCTAACACTAACCCTAACCCAAACCCTAACCCTAACACTAAAACTAACCCTAGCCCTAACCCAAACCCTAAACCTAACCCTAATCCTAACCCTAATGCTAACCCTAAACCTAACCCTAACAGTAACCCTAGGCCTAACCCTAACCCTACCCAAACCCTAACACTAACCCTAACCCTAACCCTAACCCTAACCGTAAATCAAACCCTAACCCTAACCCTAACCCGAACCCAAACCCTAACCCTAACCCTAACCCTAACTGAAACACTAATCCTAAACCTAACTCTAACCCTAATGCTAACCCTAAACCTAATTCAAACTCAAACCCTAACCCTAATTCTAAACCGAACCCAAACCCTAACCCTAACCCTAAACCTAACCCAAAACATAACCAAAACCGAAACCCAAACCCTAACCCTAACCCTAACCCGAAACCCTAACCCTAACACTTACCCTAAACATAACCCAAACCTAAATCCAAACCCTAACCATAATCCTAACCCTAACCCTAACCCTAATCCAAGTAATAACCCTAACCCTAACCCTAACCCTAACCTTAACCCTTACAAAACCCAAACTCTAAACCAACTCTAATCGGAACCCTAACCCTAACCCTAATCCTAACCCTAACCCTAACCATAACACTAATCCAACACCTCACTCTAACACTAACTCTAACCCAAACCCAAACCTAACCCTAACTCTAAACCAAACCCAAACCTAACCCTAACCCTAACTCTAACCCAAACCGTAACCTAACCCTATACCTAACCCTAACTCAAACCCTAACTCTAACACTAACCCAAACGCTAACCCTAACCCTAACCCAAACCATAACCCAAATAATATCACTAATCCTAACCCTAACCCTAACCCTAACCTTAACCCTAACCCTAATTCTAACCTTAACCCTAACCGTAACCCTAACCCAAACCCAAACCCTGATCTTAACACAAACCCTAACCCTAATCCTAACCCTAACCCTAACCAGACCCTAACCCTAACCCTAAACCTAACCCTAACCCAAACCCTAACACTAACCCTAAAACTAACCCTAACCCAAACCCTAACCCTAACGTGAATCGTAACCCTAATGCTAACCCTAAACCTAACCCTAACACTAAACCTACTCCTAACCGTAACCCTAACCCAAACCCTAAAACTAACCCTAACCCTAACCTTAACACTAAATCAAACCCTAACCCTAACCCTAACCCGAACCCAAACCCTAACCCTAAACCTAACCCTAACTGAAACACTTATACTAAACCTAACCCTAACCCTAATGCTAACCCTAAACCTAATTCAAACTCAAACCCTAACCCTAATCCTAACCCAACCCAAACCCTAACCCTAACCCTAAAACTAACCCAAAACATAACTGAAACCGAAACCGTAACCCTAACCCTAACCCTAATCCTAACGCAAACCATAACCCTAAACCTAACCGTAACCCTAACCCTAAACCAACCCCTAACCCTCACCATAACTCTAACCCAAATCCGACTCTAACCCTAACCCTAACCCAAATCCTAACCCGAACCCTAACCCTAATCCTAACCCAAAGCCTAACCCTAACCAAAACCCTAACCCAAACCCAAACCCTAACCCTAACCCTAAAGCTAACCCTAACCATAACCCTAAACCTAACCCTAATGCTAAACCTAACCATAACCCTAACTCTAACCCTAACCCTAACCCTAACCCAAACCCTAACCCTAACCCTAACCCTAACCCTAACCCTAACCCAAACCGTAACCCTAACCCTAATACTAGCCCTAATGCTAACCCTAAACCTAACCCTAACACTAACCCTAGTCTTAACCTGAACCCTAACCCAAACCCTAACAAAAACCCTAACCCTAACCCTAACCCTAAATCAAAACCTAAACCTAACCCTAACCCTAACCCGAACCCAAATCCTAACCCTAACCCTAACCCTAACCCTAACTGAAACACTAATCCTAACCCTAACCCTAACCCTAATGCTAACCCTAAACCTAATTCCAACTCAAAACCTAACCCTAACCCTAAACCTAACCCAAAACATAACCCAAACCGAAACCATAACCTTAAACCTAAACCTAACCCTAAACCCTAACCCTAACACTTACCCTAACCATAACCCAAACCTAAAACCAAAACCTAACACTAATCCTAACCCTAACCCTAGCCCTAATCCTAGTCCTAACCCTAACCCTAACCCTAACCCTAAACCTAACCTTAACCCTTACACAAACCCAAACTCTAAACCTATCTCTAATCGGAACCCTAACCCTAACCCTAATCCTAACCCTAACCCTAACCATAACCCTAATCCTAGTCCTAACCCTAACCCTAACCCTAACCCAAAACCTAACCCTAACCCTAACCCTAACCCAAACCCCAACCCTAACCCTAACCCTAACCCAAACCCTAACTGAAACACTTATCCTAAATCTAACCCTAACCCTCATGCTAACCCTAAACCTAATTCAAACTCAAACCCTAACCCTAATCCTAACCTTAACCCTAACCCTAACCCTAACCCTAACCCTAAACCTAACCCAAAACATAACCCAAACCGAAAACCTAACCTTAACCCTAACCGTAACCCTAATCCTAACCCTAACCCTAACCCTAATCCTAGTCCTAACCCTAACCCTAACCCTAACCCTAACCTTAACCCTTACCCAAACCCAAACTCTAAACCTAACTCTAATCGGAACCCTAACCCTAACCCTAATCCTAACCCTAACCCTAACCATAACCCTAATCCAACACCTCACCCTAACCCTAACTCTAACCTAAACCCTAACCTAACCCTAACACTAAACCAAACCCAAACCCTAACCCTAACCCTAACTGTAACCCAAACCCTAACCTAACCCAAACCCAAACCCTAATCTTAACACAAACCCTAACCCTAACCCTAACCCTAACCCTCACCCAAACCCTAACCCTAACCATAACCCTAAACCAAACCATAAACCTAACCCTAAACCTAACCCTAACCCTAACCCAAACCCTAACTCTAAACCTAATCCTAACCCTAATGCTAACCCTAAACCTAACCCTATCACTAACCCTATTCCTAACCCTAACCCTAACCCAAACCCTAACAGGAACCCTAACCTTAACCCTAACCATAAATCAAACCCTAACCCTAACCCTAAACCTAACCCGTACCCAAACCCTAACCCTAACACTAAGCCTAACTGAAACACTAATCCTAAACCTAACCCCAACCCTAATGCTAACCCTAAACCTAATTCAAACTCAAACCATAACCCTATTCCTAACCCGAACCCAAACCCTAACCCTAACCCTAAACCTAACCCAAAACATAACCCAAACCAAAACCCTAACCCTAACCCTAACCCTAACCCAAACCCAAACCCTGATCTTAACACAAACCCTAACCCTAATCCTAACCCTAACCCTAACCAGACCCTAACCCTAACCCTAAACCTAACCCTAACCCAAACCCTAACCCTAACCCTAACCCTAAGCCTAACCCAAACCCTAACCCTAACGCGAAACGTAACCCTAATGCTAACGCTAAACCTAACCCTAACACTAAACCTACTCCTAACCGTAACCCTAACCCAAACCCTAACACTAACCCTAACCCTAACCTTAACCCTAAATCAAACCCTAACCCTAACCCTAACCCGAACCCAAACCCTAACCCTAACCCTAACCCTAACTGAAACACTTATACTAAACCGAACCCTAACCCTAATGCTAACCCTAAACCTAATTCAAACTCAAACCCTAACCCTAATCCTAACCCAACCCAAACCCTAACCCTAACCCTAAAACTAAACCAAAACATAACCGAAACCGAAACCGTAACCCTAACCCTAACCCTAACCCTAATCCTAACCCAAACCATAACCCTAACCCTAACCGTAACCCTAACCCTAAACCAACCCCTAACCCTCACCATAACTCTAACCCAAATCCGACTCTAACCCTAACCCTAACCCAAATCCTAACCCGAACCCTAACCCTAACCCTAACCCAAAGCCTAGCCCTAACCCAAACCCCAACCCCAACCCAAACCCTAACCCTAACCCTAAACCTAACCCTAACCATAACCCAACCCTAACCCTCATGCTAAACCTAACCATAACCCTAACTCTAACCCTAACCCTAACCCTAACCCAAACCCTAACCCTAACCCTAACCCTAACCCTACCCCTAAACCAAACCGTAACCCTAACCCTAATACTAGCCCTAATGCTAACCCTAAACCTAACCCTAACACTAACCCTAGTCTTAACCCTAACCCTAACCCAAACCCTAACAAAAACCCTAACCCTAACCCTAACCCTAAATCAAAACCTAAACCTAACCCTAACCCTAACCCGAACCCAAACCCTAACCCTAACCCTAACCCTAACCCTAACTGAAACACTAATCCTAACCCTAACCCTAACCCTAATGCTAACCCTAAACCTAATTCCAACTCAAACCCTAACCCTAACCCTAAACCTAACCCAAAACATAACCCAAACCGAAACCATAACCTTAAACCTAACCCTAACCCTAAACCCTAACCCTAACACTTACCCTAACCATAACCCAAACCTAAAACCAAAACCTAACCCTAATCCTAACCCTAACCCTAGCCCTAATCCTAGTCCTAACCCTAACCCTAACCCTAACCCTAAACCTAACCTTAACCCTTACCCAAACCCAAACTCTAAACCTAACTCTAATCGGAACCCTAACCCTAACCCTAATCCTAACCCTAAACCTAACCCAAACCCTAACCCTAAACCTAACCCTAAACTTAACCCAAACCCTAACCATAAGCCTAACCCCAACCAAAACCCTAAACTTTACCCTAATCGTAACTCAAAACCTAACCCTAACCCAAATCCAAACCATAAACTTTACACTAACCCTAGCCCTGACACTAACCCAAATTCAAACCTAAGCCTAACCCTAAACCAAACCCTAACACTAATCCTAACCCTAACCCTAACCCTAACCCTAACCCAAACCCGAACCCCAACCATAACCCTAACCCAAACCCTAACCCTAACCCTAACCCTAAACTAAACCCTAACCCTAACCTTAACCCTAAACCAAACCCTAACCCTAACCCTAACCCTAACATTAACCCTAACCGAAAACCTAAACCTAACCCTACTCCAAACCCTAACCCTAACCCTTACCCTTACCCAAACCCAAACCCTAAAACTAACCATAATCCAAACACTAACCCTAACCCTAATCCTAACCGTAACCCTAATCCTAACCGTAACCCTAACCCTAACCCAACCCCTAACCTTCACCATAACTCTAACCCAAATCCGACTCTAACCCTAACCCTAACCCAAATCCTAACCCGAACCCTAACACTAACCCTAATCCAAACCCTAACCTAACCCTAACTCTAAACCAAACCCAAACCCTAACCCTAACCCTATCTCTAACCCAAACCCTAACCTAACCCTAAACCTAACCCTAACTCAAACCCTAACTCTAACACTAACCCAAACCCTAACCCTAACACTAACCCAAACCATAACCCAAATAATAACCCTAACCCTAACCCTAACCCTAACCCTAACCCTAACCCAAACCCTAACCCTAATCCTAACCTTAACCCTAACCCTAACCCTAACCCTAAACCTAACCCAAAACATAACCCAAACCGAAAACCTAACCTTAACCCTAACCGTAACCCTAATCCTAACCCTAACCATAACCCTAATCCTAGTCCTAACCCTAACCCTAACCCTAACCCTAACCCTAACCTTAACCCTTACCCAAACCCAAATTCTAAACCTAACTCTAATCGGAACCCTAACCCTAACCCTAATCCTAACCCTAATCCTAACCATAACCCTAATCCAACACCTCACCCTAACCCTAACTCTAACCTAAACCCTAACCTAACCCTAACACTAAACCAAACCCAAACCCTAACCCTAACCCTAACTGTAACCCAAACCCTAACCTAACCCAAACCCAAACCCTAATCTTAACACAAACCCTAACCCTAACCCTAACCCTAACCCTCACCCAAACCCTAACCCTAACCATAACCCTAAACCAAACCATAAACCTAACCCTAAACCTAACCCTAACCCTAACCCAAACCCTAACTCTAAACCTAATCCTAACCCTAATGCTAACCCTAAACCTAACCCTAACCCTAACCCTAACCCTAACTCTAACCCTAACCCAAACCCTAACACTAACCCTAACCTTAACCCTAACCCTAAATCAAACCCTAACCCTAACCCTAAACGTAACCCGTACCCAAACCCTAACCCTAACACTAAGCCTAACTGAAACACTAATCCTAAACCTAACCATAACCCTAATGCTAACCCTAAACCTAATTCAAACTCAAACCATAACCCTATTTCTAACCCGAACCCAAACCCTAACCCTAACCCTAAACCTAACCCAAAACATAACCCAAACCGAAACCCTAACCCTAACCCTAAACCTAACCCTAAAACCTAACCCTAACACTAACCCTAACCATAACCCAAACCTAAACCCAAACCCTAACCCTAAACCTAACACTAACCCTAACCCTAATCCTAGTCCTAAACCTAACCCTAACCCAAACCCTAACCCTAACCCTAAACCTAACCCAAAACATAACCCAAACCGAAACCCTAACCCTAACCCTAACCCTAACCCAAACCCAAACCCTGATCTTAACACAAACCCTAACCCTAATCCTAACCCTAACCCTAACCAGACCCTAACCCTAACCCTAAACCTAACCCTAACCCAAACCCTAACCCTAACCCTAACCCTAACCCTAACCCAAACCCTAACCCTAACGCGAAACGTAACCCTAATGCTAACGCTAAACCTAACCCTAACACTAAACCTACTCCTAACCGTAACCCTAACCCAAACCCTAACACTAACCCTAACCCTAACCTTAACCCTAAATCAAACCCTAACCCTAACCCTAACCCGAACCCAAACCCTAACCCTAACCCTAACCCTAACTGAAACACTTATACTAAACCGAACCCTAACCCTAATGCTAACCCTAAACCTAATTCAAACTCAAACCCTAACCCTAATCCTAACCCAACCCAAACCCTAACCCTAACCCTAAAACTAACCCAAAACATAACCGAAACCGAAACCGTAACCCTAACCCTAACCCTAACCCTAATCCTAACCCAAACCATAACCCTAACCCTAACCGTAACCCTAACCCTAAACCAACCCCTAACCCTCACCATAACTCTAACCCAAATCCGACTCTAACCCTAACCCTAACCCAAATCCTAACCCGAACCCTAACCCTAACCCTAACCCAAAGCCTAACCCTAACCCAAACCCTAACCCAAACCCAAACCCTAACCCTAACCCTAAAGCTAACCCTAACCATAACCCAACCCTAACCCTAATGCTAAACCTAACCATAACCCTAACTCTAACCCT